>JAOPHQ010000130.1:0-43902 GCA_030340625.1 Merluccius polli | reverse complement strand
CTAGGTTTCGCGTTTGTTGCCGCCGCTGGAGTGGGACGGGTGTCCGCCGAGATTCGCCCTTTCCTGCTATTGAGATGCAAACACGGCAAAAGGCTTTTCCTCAAAATGTTGGCGTTTTTCTATTTCTTGGATTTGCAGTCTGGCAGCAAACATCTTCATGCTTTCTCAAGTTAAGCTTCCCCTGGCTTTGATATATTCTGGGTCAACAAAGAAAACTTTTAGTGTTTCCTCGAGTTAAGATTTTCAGCTTTGTTTTTTTTTATCTGCCGGATAAAAACTAACTCCCAGAGAACATGGGAGAGAGTTTACATGATAAGAATACTGATATTACAATAATAATACACTTTATTTAACAATAACAAACAGCGACATCATTTAATGATACTAACAGGTAATGAAACATGGCACGATAACTAACATGTTAGTTAGAGAGGGTGAAGAAGGAAAATGAAGAAATGCATTTCTCAAGTATATTTATAAAGTATATTGGAACCATTTGCAAATAAACAAAATAATATAACACCAGGTCAAACAATGAATAAATTACCATTAAACAAATAAGTAATGTAAAATCATGCCAGGAGATAAAAGTCCTTCCTGTTAAACCATTAAAACATTGTGCTTATATGTCCCATCATAAGCCTCTTCCTGTCGTATTCACTTCTCACTTAGACTCGCATCCATCTCTCGCATATCTCAATATAGTCTTTCATAGGGTTGAGTATCAACCTCCTCCTCATTACGAATGTTCTGCCATCGGTCCCGACGGCGGGACAAACACATATTTTGCTATGCCCATGAATGGCTTTGCCAATCCTTGAGGCTGAGTGTACTGAGGCTGAGAACATTCGCTCTCTGTTCTCGGGAGTTCAACAATGTAAATTGACGCTATTACAGTCAAGACACTTTTCACTCTCAGCAATCTCAGATGTATGTCGGAGGAAAGCCGAGTACACGATATTCAGCCTGTCCTACGATTGATTTTTTTTTTTTTTGTTGCGCATCCTTTGTTTGGTGTTTTCTGTGTGTACCCTTGCAGCTGCTTGATGGTTGCTTCCCCAATCAGAAACATGAAAAACTACAACGCTAACTGGCACCAAGAAATTTGAGTGTTTGATCTCTTCATGGGAAAAACCGAAAGATGGCTAGATGTTTATTATGCATTAGGGAAGAGGCTATACACAATTTGGGAAGTGTGTTGTTGTGTGTGTGTGTTTGTGGGTTACATCCCCATTATGAACACATTTATTACAACTTTGAGGGTATAAACAGATATGTTCTAACTGTTACATTGAAATTAAATGGTTAAACACATGTTCATTTGAATGACATCAATGAGTACAATATTTGATTAGATTATCTGTTAACGCTGTCGAGTCTGGATTTACTACAATCGGTCTTACCCACGTATCTGGAAGCTGAAAAAATGGGGGCCCTTCTCCCGCTAGGCAAAGCGGTGGGAATGTTGGTCTTTTATATAAAATCAATACCCTTCCTCAATGTCTTTTTCTCCTGCGGAGGGTTTCATGGTGGAGATGTACTTTGGGATTTTGTTGGGTTCAGGAGATCCCCGTTTCCAAAGCGGGGAGCGGGGAGGTGGTCTCCCATAACCCTTGTGGTAAGCTCAAAACCCGTCATGGATTACGTCCGTCGTGTCTTTAAAAGTAGCGAGGTTTGGACGTGAGCCTGGATTATACCTCGAAATATCCTCCGCTACGAGGGCTCCTGCCTTCCAGCGAGGGGTTGCAGCTCCAAGCCGTCCCTGGAAGGAGGGATCCCCCCTCTGTGTTCCTTCTCAAGGCCTCTTCACTCTGGTTTGTGCTTTAAGTCCTTTAGACGGCTTAAGGTTAAGGGGGGGGGGGGCTGTGAACCCCTTAAGACCGTGAATAAGAAGCTATACAAAAACACAATTGACTCAATGTGGACCGATCTGAACCCTGATTGGACGGAATCACGGGCCTGTTTGTTAATTTAGGGGGTCAAAATGTGCTTTGGCGAGGGGTTGTAGTTAAGGTTTCCTGGGTTTGATTCCCCCAATGTCCACAGTCTAACCTGTAAGCATCCTCCCTGCTGTACCTGAACTCACTGTACTCACTGTTGCTTTGCAACATTAAATTAATGCAACATTAAATTATACGGGTATGTCCTCCTCAGGGGGGATTCAGTTGTTTAGCACTCATATAACAAAACATTAAGAAATATAAAAAGGCGAGGCATAGTTTAAAAAGAAAAAGTGAATGAAGTGCATAATACTGACTCTTAACTAAAGAAAATAATACTAAATCAAATATTTGTGTGTGTGTTTCCCAGGAGAGCTGTATATCGGTGGCGTGATCAAGACCATGTATGGCAAACCTGCCCAAGCTGATCGCGTCCCGGGACGGTTACCAGGGCTGCCTGGCCTCGGTGGACCTCAACGGGAGACTCTGCCCGACCTCATCGCAGACGCCCTCCACAGTGTGGGACAAGTGGAGCGAGGCTGCGACGGTAAGCAAGCGCACGTGTGTGTGTGCGTGGGTGCGTGCGTGTTTTTGGAGGGCAGGGGGGTAAAAGGCCAAACTATTTTTGGGTGGGATCAGTGGTGTGTGAAGACTGATCCGGTCCCACCCCTGGATGGACCAGGGGTGGGACTGAAGAACACAACACTAACTCTGTGAGCGTGTGTTTTACCTCGACAAACGACAAATGTCACATCTGATAATCACTCTACAAACTAGGACAAAACAAAAGAAAAATTATGTGCAGTTAAAACATTGAGAATTGGATTGACAAGTGAGTTTGTACTCCCGCCCCCCCCCCCCCCCCCCCCCACCCCCCTGCATGAGGCAAGATGCCCTAAACACTACCCGCTGCTCTATTAGCCGCCTCTAAAAAGTCACTTTGAGTCACTTTAGATAAAAGCATAGGCGCTAAACGACCTAATGAGGGTAAATAAATGGGGATGGCGTGTGCTTACACAAGCACTCATACAATTGATTTATTTTTCAATTTTTTTATCAGTGGTTAATTTGAGTGGTGGAGTGCGTGGTTAGTTTCAAGAGTGTCGGTGTGTCGGCTACAAAACATCCCCCTCCCCCCCCACACACACACACACACACACACATGCACGCACAAACACACCCTCTCTGCACCATCTTCCACTGTCCTCTCTCTCTCTCTCTCTCTCTCTCTCTCTCTCTCTCTCTCTACCAGAGCGAGGTGCTGTCACCTGCCCTCAGTACATAGCATCGATGGGAGAGCTGGTGTTGATTTCCCCAGAGGGCAGCATTGGCTGGCTTCATTCTTTCTTTCTTTCTTTCTTTCTTTCTTTCTTTCTTTGATAATTTTTCTTGCTTTCACACTTTTTTTTTTTGTATTTTTCCTTTCCTCCCTCTTTGATTTGTTATTTCAGTCTTTCTTTTGTACTTTTTCTTACAGACATTTCTGTTTAACTTTTTCTGTTATCTTTCTTTCTCACTTTTTCTCTTGCATTAAACCGCCACAGCACTCCAAATGGACGCCCCTCTTACCTACTTGCATATGGTATAATGATAGTATACATCAGTATACATAGTATAGAGGGTGGAAATGCTAATATATACCCGGACAATTCTCTCTGAGCATTCACAGGCACCGGAAAGCTTCAGCGTCGATCTGCTGTTTTATTAAATATGTCGATATCTTTTCAGCTGAATCACATTAGCCACGCTCAGTTCCAGCTGAAACGACATCGATGTAAACCTTCTGGGTATAAAGTTCTGCAGAGTGCCCGAGTCAAAACAAAAATAATCTCCGACATTGCGTCAGTCTCATTGATTCGTCTTCCAGCATGACGGACCTCACAAGGTGGGTTTTGTGGGGACCGTGGTGTGTGAGGACAGTGATGGTTTAAAGGACTGGTCTTCTCCGTCCCCATAGTGAGACAAAGCAAATGTATGAAACGATGGGTGTGGGATTCTGCTCATTCATTGCCCATTTGTGTCCACCGTTTCTTTTTGCGCACACTTCCGATCAAATAAAACAAACAGATCTGCTAGCCTTTTTTTTAGCCGCTATTGGACTATGAACAAAAAAAAACGAATCCCATAGCCGTCTCTATTTCACTCCCCCGCCCTTCGCCTTTGCTACGCCAACCATATGTTTCAAATTGTGCCCAGCTGTTCGCCGCGTTGGATGCAGGTGACAACTGGGACGGCGGCTGGCTCCTCCGCTGTTTACACGTCCCGTCCGACGCCTCCCCCGAACAGATTGATCGCGCACCAATCACAGCGCGGCAGACATTTGTTTCAGCGCTGCGGCGAACGCACGCTTCCACCAGCGTCCACCAAATACCCCACAGTTGAAGCACGCGGCGGCGAAAACGGGATAGATACGCGGCGGCGGCGCAACGCGTTGAAGTGATTTTGATAGTGTTGCCTTTCCGAATTAATCATGACACTGCACTCAATTAGCCTCTCAGGGGAGTCTGTTATTAGCCGGTAATTATTTAGCGACGTGGGCGGTGGAGTTGGCTGATAAAATAGCAATGTTTTGGGAGTTGTTTTTCTTTTTTTATGGATTGAATGGATAGTGAATTGATTGGATTTGAATCCAGCCTAATATCTTTTTTTTTTGTTTGATCTCCTATCATTGTTGGTGTGTTTTAATTGGTCCATTTGTGCGTCGCTCACACTTGAATGTTTATCTGAGCGGAAACAAATTAGGCTGGAGCTGAACCGTGGCTGGTGGGAGATGCCGGTGTTTAATTGTGTTTTTAATGAGCCCCCCCCCCCCCCCACACACACACACACACACACACACACACACACACACACACACACACACACACACACACAACCTCCTCCACCACAACCACCTCCTTCACCACCACCTCCTTTACCACCACCTCCACCACCACCACCAGTACCTCCACCAAAACCACCACCACCTCCACCACCACCACCAGTACCTCCACCAAAACCACCTCCACCCCAACCACCACCTCCTTCTCCACCACCACCACCACCACCTCCTTCACCACCACCACCTCCTTCTCCACCACCACCACTTCCTTCATCACCACCACCACAACCTCCACCACCATCACCACCACCTCCTTTACCACCACCACCTCCACCACCACCACCAGTACCTCCACCAAAACCACCTCCACCGCCAACTCCTTCATCACCACCACCACAACCTCCACCATCGCCACCACCCCCACCACTACCACCTCCTTCTCCTTCTCCACCACCACCTCCTTTACCACCACCACCAACTCCTTCATCACCACCACCACAACCCCCACCACCACCACCACCTCCACCGCCACCTCCTTCATCACCACCACCTCCTCCCTCTCCTCTTCCTCCTCCACCACAAGCTTCAACATTCTATTCTATATTCTATGTATTCTATTTAAGGTATTTCAATTCAGAACTTAAATTGATGATAAAAAAAATGATAAGTTAACGTTCATATTATCTAACTATAGTAACCGTTATTCTAAGATGGAGAATATAACATCACTCATGTTCATCACTCATCCTTGGTCCTTTTGCAGAGTCACTTGTTTACAACACATCCACCGAATCATCAAATAAATGGTCCATATTCCTTCTCTAAAACTAAGACTAATCTAAAACATGAACCAAAACCCCTTTTTAATAACATATTGCGTGTATTATAGTGAAACTAATTCCATTATGGTCGCGACCCGGACCTGAAAATGTGTCCCTTCGGCAATGAGAGGAGCTCTGCGATGAAGGTGAGATGTGATTGGCTGTTGGTGACGTCATGTAAATATGCACTGATGACATCATCGGGGCTTTTTTCACTGCGGGCAACAAATTAGATTTTCTCACCTTGCTCTCCACGGCCTGAATGTATTCAGAGCGCAAACAAAATCACCGGGTTTATTAAAACACTTTTAAAGGGCACAGGATAGTCTAGCAGTCGTTAGGGGGTTTCACTCCCAGCCAAAAGGTTCCAGGTTCGATCCCCCAATGCCCACAGTTGAACCTGTAGGAATCCTAGAGCAAGATGCCTCCTGACCCCTACCTGCTCCTTAATGACATGCATCTAAAAAGAAAATCACTGGATGTTGCTCTGGATAAAAGCATCCCCAAAAGTACATCATTGAACAACAACATAACGGCTGCACTCAAAGAACCTGGGAAAGTTTTCAAACACATGCATCACTACCACCGCTCCCTCTCTTTAAAATGCCGTGACGGCCAAATGCAAAAGCACATCTCTCCCCTCTCCCGGTCGTTTCCTTTTTTCCTGATTGAACCGGTAAACACACCGAGAAGAGGCTGTCTAGGTCCCAGGAGACACGGCCCCTGGGCCCCCCGCCACGCTGCCACTCATCTCCCCGACCCGAAGAAATGTTGGTCTTTTCAAACGCAAACCAATCACGTTTAATTCAGCGATCCGTCGCTGAGTGGCTTGAATCCCGCCGAGAAATCACGTCCACTGGGCTCTTCCTAATTGACAATTTAAATGTCTTTAGCCATCCATGGCACACACACACACACACACACACGCATACTGACAGACATTATGCTCACGTACACACACTCACACGCACACACGCAAATACATTCATTTACATGAGCACTGACCTGAGCACACACACACACACGGACACACACGGACACGCGCACACCCACACACACACACACACAGAAACACACACACGCACACAGACACACGCGTACACTGACACACATGTAGTCTGTGTACATGTACATTGTACATGAACACACACACCCATGCATTCTCACGCACACACAACCATGTGTTCTCATGCACCCACACACACACACACACACACACTCACACTCCACCCTCAGTGGAGATATTAAACCCAAGGTGCCCACACCTCCTCTCCTCATCTCCAAGTCAAATGGGCCGCTAGCATCACCAGCGCCACGCCAACGCTTCAACCTTGAATTAATGTCAAACTCAATCTGAATACATTCCTAAGCAGCCTTAATCAAATCAGCTCCAGCCCAGCCAACAGACGCTATTGTGAATCTGATTAACGCTATTCCACGTCCTTTTTGACTTTTTTTCTTTTTTGTGGCATTTTTTGTGGCTTTATTTCGTATTCTTTATCTTTTCCTTCGTTTGTTGTTGTTGTTGTTGTACAGGGCTGTGTGATACCACACTGTGTGGTAAAATAACAAATCTCCACGACTAGAAGTTAATTAAAAAGTCTTTGATCAGAGTAAACATGAATATAACTAGTGTGGGTGGGGGGGGGGGGGGGTTTGTAGGGTTGTGTAGTGGTTACGGTGGTCGACTCTGAGCAAAAATATACCGGGTTCGATCCCCTGGTGTCCACAGCCTGATGCAAAGATTCCCGAAGCCCTTGCCTGCTCCTTAATGACGCCTATCTGAAGTCCCTTTGGACAGAATCCAAACCACTAAATCATCAATAGTTAATCCACCCTAACTTCACTTTTGATCAAGCCGGATTTCTATCCGCGATGTACAAACTCCTCAGCAGATGCCTTTATCCAGAGTGACTCACGGTGAATTCAGTGCAACGCATATTCATTTAATTAATTCCTGTGCCCCCGAAACCACAAAACACGTATACAACAGTCTTTTTTAAAATCAAATAAGAACAAGCAGAGCTGCTCTGACGTCTTGCTCAAGGACACCCTCCCACAGGTTAGACCGCGGGCATCGGGGACTCCAACCTGGCGCCTTCCGTCTTGACTCACCCGTCCTCCCCTCCCTGCTCCCCCCCCCCCCCCCAGGACCCAGCACCACCTGTACGGAGGAGTCTTGCTATAACCAGGGCGTGTGTCTCCAACAGTGGGAGGGCTTCAGCTGTGACTGCACCATGACGTCCTACGGAGGCTCCTTCTGCAGCGACCGTAAGGACCCACTTCGGGTGTATTCACTGATTGGTGTTTATTGGTGTCGTTGTATTTGTTGTTGTTGTTGTCGTCGTCGTACGCTAAGCGCCACTTCCCGTCCGCCGCCACGCCGGCGGTCCGACGGCGTTTTTTTTCCCATTTACAAATGCTCCAAATGCGCAACCTGTGTGTGTGGGAGAGAGAGTGTTTGCTAGGGCCTGCTACGTAGCTGGGTTAGCGTCAGCAGGCCGCTCTCCATCCCGGCGTGTATAGCGGCTGGTGAGCTAGCTCTTAAGCGGAGCGCTTCTCTCTCCTGGTGTGTGTGTGTGTGTGTGTCTATTTGTTTTTTTTCTACTTCTGTTGTATTATTTTGGGCTTTCGCTGTCTGGGTGCCGCGGCGGCATCGACTCCTGTCTCCTCGCGATTCGCTTGTGGTTGTGACAGACGCTGGCACCGCATCCCTCCGGGGAGAACTCGGGTGCTGGAAGTGGATGTTGGATGTTGTTTTTCCACTTCTGTCTGTGTCAAGCGCTCATGTGAGTGAATCTGTGGATGATTTTGTGTGTGTGTGTGTGTGTGCGTGTGCGTGTGAGCGTGCAGATATCATTTGAGAGAGAGAGAGAGAGAGAGAGAGAGAGAGAGTATTCTGAAAGTGGAAAACAAATGCAGTTTTGCGTTTCGTTGAGGAAAACCGCGGGGGGTTCGGTCGCGTCGGAACGGGTCGGGCGGCTCAATTATCGAGTGATTTGTGTTCAGTTTGCGTGGCGATGCCGGCCGTTGTGCCAAGTCGAGTGTGTAGGATACAGTTGGAGTTTCAAGCACACGCTCATAGGCAGCCGCTCGACTTCCTCACGACGCAAACATAAGTAGATAGAAGCAGTATTAAGAGGTTTGAGAGCAAATAACAAATGGAAAGTGAGCATATGGAGACACTCATCTGATTTAGGACGCAGCGCCCAGATGGAAGACATCCTGGTGCTTATGGAGACGGCTATTTTGAAGTCCGTGTTTTGAAAGGCGTCGTATGGTATTTTTCAAAAATTGCAACCGAGTTACGCAAGTCGAGGACCTTGGCAAGAGCTTAATGGACTTGTTGGCATAAGCGTCGCTGCTTAAGCACTGAGCACAGGGATAAGCTGTACCACACTGGTTTCTGTGTGTGTGTGTGTGTGTGTGCGTGTGCGTGTGCGTGTGCGTTGCTCTTAACCGTGAGTTAAAGAGGGACTTTATCGAGAAAATGTAAGTGTGTTTGCTGCCCTCTATTTTGCGTCATTGTGTCGGTTGGGCGGACGTCGTTCTGTTCGAGTGACTGACCCGCGGTCATTAAGAAAGTCCATCCCTGGTTTTTTGTAATAACGCCAAACGACAAATGGGGGGGGGGGGGGAACGTGGATGGTTGTGACAGTTATATCCAGAAAAAAAAGAGAGATCCCCTCAAATCCCTGACGGAGGAGGGGGAGGAAAGCTGTTTGTGGTGGAGGCAATGGGGGAGGAAGAGAAGAAGGAGAAGAAAGAGGAGGTAGGGATGGATGCTACAGTCCAGCGTTTGAGAAATGGTGTGCCTCTGGGGCAGCGTTAATGTGATTAATATGCTGGGTTTTGAAGATTTCAGATTATGTGGTTATGAGGGTGGTACTGCACCAGCAGGGGGCGACCTTGTGTGTGTGTGTGTGTGTGTGTGTGTGTGTGTGAGAGGACAGAGCTAGACAGGGTCCTTCTGTGTGGCTGCTTTGACCTAGGAGCCAGCAGTTTGTGTGTCCTCCATCACGCCTGAATACAAAAAAAATAAACAAAATCCACATTTCCTCTGGAGGAAACCATGCGACCGTGAATGCAGAAGTCTGAGAGCCCAACGTTATAGACGGACCTCCTCCGCGTGTCCGTCCCGATCGGAGTGACAGACGGCCGACGCCACGTGACGGCCTAATTCCGATCACGCGTCCGTCTGTCCTGTCCGTCATCTTTCATCCCTCAAGTGTCGCGGTCCCTTAACGCACGCGCATCCATCTATCCACCCATCCGCCCATAATGAGTCTATCGAACCCACCGTCCGTCCCACTACTCACCGACCCGTCCGTCCATCCGTCCGTCCGTTCACTCCTCCATTCTTCTGTCTAAGGTCGTCCTCATGTATCAAATGGCTGGCTCAATTAAGAGTTGATTAATGAGCGGTTAACAGGCGGTTGACTACTGCATTGGCAAATGCCATCACAGGAGATGCCAGCATGTGATTGCTCAGTGTCAGCACATGTAATTAGCTTCACGCATACATGGTCTTATGAGCTACATGAACTGCACTGACGGGGGGCAGATATAGAAACAATATGTAGATATAACACGTGGAATAATAATGGACCTTTTGACTGCTGGATTTGTGCAATCTGTCTTCCAGTGTGTCTGTGCTTACTTATTAAACAATGATGGATATGAATAATACGCATATAATAATAACTAGATTGAATTAATGTCACGACAAAGGAGTTGTGGGCTCCTGGCTCTCTTTAATCCATCTACCGGCGTGTCTGTGCTTACGCGGGTCTGTTAGGCAAATATAATCTCTATTAATGCGGCTCAACGAATGTCTCGAATTCATATGCTTGCGTAAACATGAACCGCGTAACCCTCCAGCGAAGACAGGGAGATAATAATTCCAATAATATTTCCAGGGTGTGCGTGTCACGTTGTGCCGTTTCCACGCGCTTCCTCGCTTACTCGCTTCTTCTTCTTCTTCTTCTTCTTCTTCTTCTTCTTCTTCTTCTTCTACTCCTTCTCCTTCTCCTTCTTCTTCTTCCCACACAGTTGTCCACATGTCGTCCTTGCATCTCTGATATCTATGCATAATGACAGAGGACATTACATTATTTTAACTCAAGTGCTCCTGTCGCGTGGGATTTCAGACTCGCTCTCCTTGTTCTTCTATTTCTCGTGGTTCATGTTTGATCTTCATTCGCTTCATTGTTTTTGTTTACTTGTCTATTGGCGAGTCCAACAACGTCACGTCAGGACTTTCTTGGGCTTACATTGCGTTTATGTCACATTTCGCCGGTTACATAACAACAACGATGTCAACATAGCTTTCGGAGGGAAGCCGAGGTAGGACGTCGCCCTACCTCAATGATGTCTCATTCGTCTTTCTTTTTTTTATTTTGCCGTCTTTCTTTTTTTTATTTTGCATGTGCATACATGACTCCTGTGTGTTCATATCGTTGGTTATGAACACGTTGTTCATCATATACCTAATGGGGTGTGTGTGTTTGTGTCCATTCTAGGGATTTCCATTTTACGGATTAATAAATAATTATGAAAAAGTGACTCACGCTGCGAATGTCTCTCGTTTCCCTGACACACAAAAAGGCCATTCGCAGCACATTCACAGTGTCAGCCATTTTCCATTCTGGATGTTTCCATCCAAGGTAAAAACACCGGGGTGGTTTATTCATCTCAACACCCCGATGAATTGCTTTGATATGTATATGTAGCTATATCGAACTCCAACGTTCCCTGTTTAATTACATTTTATGTGTAATGTGTGTGGTTTCACCTCCTGTGAGTGCGTTTGATGAATCCCAAGGCGGTGTTTTTGATCTTGCACACATGTGTTTGTGTGTATGTGTGTGTGTGTGTGTGTATACAGTACCATCGGAAAAAAACAAACAAACATGTGCAGGTGGGTTTTCTTTCAGTTTTTGTATTTTATTTTGGCAGCGGCCATGTTGTGGTTTCTCTCATCTCCTTTTGAAGATGAGAGGAACGTGTCATCAAACGTCGGCGCTCTTGAATTGGGGCGCGTAACCATGATGTCATCGAACCCGATGGCACCTAATCTCTCGCTCTTGCTTGCTCTCTCTCTCTCTCTCTCTCTCTCTCTCTCTCTCTCTCTCTCTCTCTCTCTCTCTCATCACTACCGTCTGACCCTCTCCTCCCCTGGTGGCTTTTATCTCATACTGAATGGCCACATTTAAAGCTTGGGTTCGCCCACACACACACACACACCCACACAGACACACACACTGACGTGCACTCACATAGACAGAGTCAAACACACGCATGGACACACACACACACACACGCACACGCACACGGACACACACACACACACTCGAACCAATTAAATAAGATATGAAAATCATTTAAGCATTCCCTCAAAGAAGAAAGCATTTGAATAAGGACGGTGGTCATTTATTATTCCCTCCTGTTCTCTCGGAGCCCCGCTGGGAATGAGAAAAACAGAACGGTTTTACTCTCACACAACGCAACCTAACCTTCTGTCTGTCCCGACCCCTCCTCTCCGTCCGGCAGAGAAGGGTGTGTGTGTGTGGCACACTGTTTGTCTATCTGTCAGTCAAACACATGCACACACACACACACACACACACACACACACACACATGCATATTGACATGCACACACGCACGCACATACACCTTAACATGCATCTTTAAAGGTGCTGTAGGTTGAGCGTTGTAAAGAGAGACAGCAGAAAGGGGCAAAGACAGCAGGATTTAGATTTGTGTGTAACCTTTGTGCTCGCAGGTTCAAAGGTTTGCTTTGACCAGTCTTGTATAAAGTACTTGAAAGCGATACTTGAGTCAAAGTACAAGTATCTTACCAGAAAATGACTTTGGTAGAAGTAAAAGTCACCTTTTAGAATATTACTTGAGTAAAAGTCTGAAAGTACCTGACATTTACTGTACTTAAGTACCAAAAGTAATTTTCTGATATAAAATGTACTTAAGTATTAGAAGTAAAAGTAAAAGTATTTAAACAAAGTGAGCAGTTAGAATTTTGATTATGAAATGTATTTTGGCTCCTGTAATATCCAGGTACAGTACAGGGGAGAGGCTTCAACTTGTTCAACATTAAAATTAAATAAATAACAATAAATATAAGTCGTACACATAAGACAACCCTGGACTGATGTTATACTGATGTAATACTCAGATGAACACACTGCCATGTAAACAGCATTCCCATAGTGGGAGTAATCACTACTGAATGAAGACGTGGAGTATTCCTTATTGGCATTATTGTAGACATGTAAACACCTTAATCACACTGTGACGTCCTATCAGAGTATTGTAGGGTGACCATTTATGAGTTGTTGAAAAGGAGGACACCTCAGCCCGGGGGGGGGGGGGATGCGCGCCTCGGATCTACGGCCGACGGGGGGGGCGCAATAGTAACACACCGCGGCGCGCGCGCGATCACCACGGACCTATGACCGGTCCGGCGGGCGGACCTATGACCGGCGGGGTTGTCTCTAAAAAGAGGACAAATACGCGTCCGGCTTGATGCTGCGCCGGACGCCGGACAGGGCATTGAAAAACCGGACAGTCCGGCCTAAAGCCGGACGAATGGCCACCCTAAAGCCGGACGAATGGCCGCCCTAGAGTATTGGCTGCATGCCGGTGTAGCCGTGGCGTTTAGACACACACACGCACAAAAACCACTTCGTCTGGGAAAAGACATGTCGCCATGGCAACAGTAAACAACAGCCACTTTCAGTTTGGGTTAAAATACCGGTTGATGTCGCCACTGTTGATCTCGTCATTTGTGACCGGAGAATTAGCAGAACCTGCCGCAGCTGCAGGTGCTTCCATGATTGCCCAAAGCAGATCTTCTTCTTCGTCGCGCGTGGTGTTTTTTTTTTTCTTCGCGCTTGGAGGTTGATAAACAGGAAGTAGGTCACCAACTCGATTTTTATTTTGTAGTAACGAGTAACGAAGATGGTTATGGGAAATGTATCGGAGTAAAAGTACACATTTTAGTGAGGAAATGTAGTGGAGTAAAAGTAAAAGTTGTCAGAAATATAAATAACGAAGTAAAGTACAGATACGTGAAAAGTATTTGTACTTCGTTACATTACAACACTGGCTTTGACCTACTACAGCTTGGAGCGAAGGAATCAGTTTGTGTTGTATTGTGTATCAATATACACAATACAACACAAACAGATTCCTGTCTGCAGAGGTGTGAGGTCTTGGGTAGATACAATTATCTACCCAAGACCTCACACCTCTGCAGACATCCTATCTACTTCCCACTCATGACGGTTGATGATATTTATGCTTGTCAGTCAGGCGTCACAGTGAGACATGGACACCAAACAGAGAGGATGAGGGGGTGGGGGGTGATTGACAGGTGGCCTGCATTGCCTGCTGTGTTATTACCCCCCATCCCCTCTTATTGGGCCCCCTGGGGCCCAATGAGATATACCAGACAGACCAGGGGTAGCAGTCACTCACTCACCCACACACACACACACACACACACACACACACACATAGACACACACACACACACACACACACACATAGACACACACACACACACACACACACAGACACACTGGCACACTCACACACACACACACGTCGAAAGGGAACATGGACACGATAATAGAGATTCTACTGTCAGCATGGATGGTGGTTGTATGAAAGCGGTGGTAGGGGTTTGCATAACAGCACAGTAGAGCAGAGCTGTCAAGGTCTGATCTCACAGGCACACACGCACTTGCACACGCACTTGACACGCACACGCACTTGACACGCACACACACTCAATTCCATCAGCAACCATCAAATTCTGACATGAGAGAAAAACCAACAGCAATAACAGGCTCTTAGATCCATGTTTGATCTCATTTTCTTCCATATTTAAACACACTCTATAGCTTATACGTTAATACCACACTGGTAAATGGCTTTTGTACATTAGGAAGGACAAGCAGTTGGAGTCTGTGTTCTGTCCATCTAAAGATTCTAGATTGTAACTCTACGTAACAACCCTTCTACAATGTAACTTCCTGTAACAACCCTTCTACAATGTGACTTCATGTAACAACCCTTATAGAATAGAACTTCCTGTAACCCTACTAGAATGTAACTTACTGTAAAAACCCTTCTAAAATATACCTTCCTGTAACAACCCTTCTAGAATAGAACTTACTGTAACAACCCTTCTAGAATGTAACGTCCTGTAACAAACCTTCTAGAATTTAACTTAAGAGCTGTGTCCCAATTCAGGGGTTGCATGCTTCGAAGTACGCAGCCTTCGCGGCCTTCGAAGGCTGCGTACTTCTGAGGGACCTTCGAAAACCATTTCCTGGTTGCGTCACCAGCCGCGTCAGTTTGTCGTCAGTTGAAAAACAGACGGAAGGGTTGTAATAAAGCAAAAAATGATCATAATAATGATAATAATGAAGTATAACATAATAGTGATAATCATAAACGTAGCTCTTTATTCAATCCAATTGTTTAACTAGAGTTTGCAGTTTTACAGTCTGGAAATAAAGCGGGGATAATGAAAGTAATAAAATATAAGTAAGTAGTAAAAGTATAAGTCGTAGTAAGTAAAAGTAATTAAATATAAACCCAATACTTATTACATTTAAATATAAATTCATCGCCGCTTGGTGTCGCCATTATTCTTTTCCCGCCTCTGAACAGCGGCGCGCAAAGGATTTTGGGATATACGAGGCCGCGAAGGATAGTTGCGGTGCATCCTCCAAAAAGAGGAAAAGAAGTACACATTTGAAGTAAGCATTTGAAGGCGCCTTCGAAAATCGGACAGCCTTCGCGCCGCGTTGTGACGTAATCGGCCTTCAAATGCGTACTTCGAAGCATGCAACCCCTGAATTGGGACACAGCTAAGGTAACAACCCTTCTACAATGTAACTTCCTGTTAAAACCCTTCTAGAATGTTTTCTTATGCCTTGTGAAAACATCCAATAGCGTGTTGTTTTTTCCTTCTCGTTTGACCATGGGCCGAAGCAGCCCAGTCATTCGAGTCCATGGATGTGAACGGTGGGCGGGGGCAGGAAGTGTGGGGTCACGGTGTCGCGGCAATTTCTGCATGAGATATTGCGTCCAGGTTAAGATGAGACATCTAAATGCCGCCCACGATAGCTGTAAGTACTAAGGTTTCAACGGTCGCGAGCAGGAGTCCCCTCTCTAATAGAGGGAGCCCTGAACAACAGGGTTACAGAGCATTCTTCAGGAAGGTTGTTTACAGATGGTAGATGGTCTGAACACAGCCTTGGTTTTTTTCTTGGGAGTATGAGTAGAAGGTCAGGTCGCTTTGGTTTCATCTTGGGAGGATGTTAACACAGAGTAGATGGTCAGGCCACATCAGTTCATGCATACGCTAAGAAGAAGAAAATTTATTTATCATTGCAGAAGTGCTACACAATTAAATGTGATCTGTCTTATTTTAAATGTCTTATGGTGTGGGAGGATACCCAGGACTTTCTTGCTGTGAGGCGGCAGTGCTAACCACCGTGCAGCCCGGGATACCGAATGAAAATGTTGGTTTAGCAGCTCCGCTGGGCGTCCAGGAGTCACCGGCTCAGACTCCGAGTGACGCGCGGTTGACCTGATCCACGTGCGCGGCTGTGTGCACCCGTGCGCACACACCTCAGGAAGTACGTCAATAATACATACCCATTAGAAAACAACCATAGACAGCAGTCACTTTGACGAATCCTCAGTAGCACACGTGCGCGCACACACACACACGCACACTCTCTCTAACACGCACACACATTCACGAGAACGACGATCCAAATACACATACACACATGTCCACTATCTTTGACTGTCTTAAGTAGCACACCATGTCGCACACACACACACACACATACATACCCACACGTGCACACACACGCACGTACACACATATACAGTATATATACACACACATATACATATATACTGTATACACACACACACACACACACACACACACACACACATATATATATATATATATATATATATATATATATATATATATATATATATATATATATATACCGGTATATATACACACACACACGCACACTCAACCCACAGAGAGAGCATTTGTCAGTGTGCTGCAGCTGTAGGGGGTATGGTGGTGTGGTGGTGGGGTGGTGGCGGTGGGTGTGGGGGTGGGGGTGGTGGTGGGGGAGGGCTGACTGGTCCATTTGTCTGTGCATGGCGCTGGGGAAAGTGGGCCACTTGGTATTCCGTCCTATTCATGTGGAGGCGCGGGGCTCACAGACACAGGGTCTGCTGTGAGCACACACACACACACACAGCACAGCCCCGGCTCCACAATGTGTTTCCTATCGCCGCCTTGGTATCTGCATGTATGAAAGAGATAGAGGAGAGATGAGGGAGCAATGAAGGAGAGGCACACAGTAAATGGCTGTGTGTGTGTGTGTGTGTGTGTGGTTATTTTGTTTGCGCAGTCCTAATGTTTGTTTGTATGCGTTGAGTGGGCGACAGACACACACATACATGCACAGACAGACAGACACACACACACACACACACACACACACACACGTGTGTGTGTCTGTCCGACAAGTACACGGACGTGTGTGTGTGTGTGTGTGTGTGCGTGTGTGTGTTTTTGTAATGAAGGCAGCTGCCGGCGTGTTGTCGTCTGGCATACTAATGCTCGCACTGATGCCTGGCTGCTCACACAACTACAAACCCCCGACAACCATCTCGCGGTGCTCACAACTCCATCAGCGACCTCCTCCTCCTCTTCCTCTACATCCACCTTACCTCAAACTCTACCCCCCCCGCACCCCCCCCCCCCCTCTCTCTCTCTCTCTCTCTCTCTCTCGCTCTCACTCTCTTGTTCTCTATGTCTTTCTCTGTCCACACAGACAGATCGAGGAGAGGGGGAAAAAAAAACGTCAGTTGATCATACCCTCTTTTTTTTTTTCTTGATGGACAGTTTTCCCTTCCACTCGATCCATCTGGGGCCCTAGTCGATGGCGTGCAATAGCCACGTCCTTCTCCCAGCGAGACGTATTGCTTCGCGGTGTCAACGGCGAGAAGGTGGTCTTAAAGGCCGCCGATCGCCCACAGAGAACCAGCGCCTGTCCTGTTCGTTAATAAAAAGGCTGGGCTTCATTTCCCCCAATTGTCTTCAGGTGGGTTTTGTGTGGAGTGTCATGAATTTTCCCTAATGAGCACTGCGTGGTGAAGACAAGGTTTAAACGTTTTGGTTTTATCTTCGGGGAGCCGCAGCGAAGATCTTGAATGGGAAAAAAGTCGAAACCCGAGAATAAGAAAATACATCGAATAGTACGACGGCCAGACAGATTGAACCAAATGAAACCTTGATGAAAAATATCTCCCAGGTACGGATATAAAGTACGGCTAAGCTGTACAGCCGCCTGCGCCGTTCAGAAAGCGGACGGCCAAAACAGTTTGACTATATTTCGGGGTAACATTTCACCAAATATACAGGGCACTAAATGTGTAAAGAAGCCCAGTTTGAAGAACTCTGTGCCCTCTGCCGCCGCAGCCCTCAACAATCACTACCTACTTCGTATTGTGTCCTGCGCTTATGTGCTGCGTTCGATGTGATCTACACCGGTGCCAATGAATTTCCTCTCCGGAGGACAATAAAAATCTAATCAAAATCTAATCCATCTAATCCAAACACGCCTTACAGCCGCAACGTGACGGCAATCATCTCTCGGGGTACAAAGTGGTATTTCCAGGCGGTACAGGCTGGCGACGTTATATATATATATATATATATATATATATATATATATATACATGCAACGCACCGCATAGACGTCTTTGACGGAACGTCAAAACTGTTATTTCTCGTGTAGTTTACCGCATTTTAGTAAGCAACAAGGAGCGTAGCGGCGCAGTGAAGCAAATATTCTTCCGCCATTACCGTCGGCGTGACCATAACCTAACTCTTCTTCTGTATCCCGCTCTCGTCGCTCTCTTTACCGCCCCTCTTTACCCCTCTACAGTCACCGCAGCTATGAATATAGCCGCTGTGCGTTAGCCTTCCTCCCCTGCATGCTAGCCGCCATGCCCTGACCCTCGACCCCCCCTCCCACTCATTACCGCGGAAACGCAGTCTGAATGCTGAGTAGCAACACACACACACACACACGGGCAAGTACACACACACACACACACACACACACAGGTGACTATCTCACATTCTGCAGACCCAGCGAGGATGAATGAAAGGAGGAGGAAGAGGAGGATGAAGGTGAGAAAGAGGAAGAGGGAGGTGGTGGTGGTGGTGTGTGGGGGTGGGGGAGCGGTGGAGTGTGCCTGAAGGATAAAGTAATGCATAGGCATGCAAAGTGCAATATTGGCACTGTTCGGTAGAAAAAATCTTTACGATGAGAGTTGGCTCGTCGTATGACGTAAGATCAGAGAGGGAGAATCCATTGTCAGTCAGAGCTATTAATAACTATTATTAATAACTAACTATTGATGTTTGTAGTCACATAGTGTTGTTGATGTAGGGCTGTGCACGCACCTTATTCTGCACCTGCTCTGAGGGGTGTGTGTGTGTGTGTGTGTGTGTGTCCATTCTAGGGATTTCCATTTTAGGGATTAATAAAGTTGCTTGTGTTGTAAGATGACAACATATAAAACCACAGTTTGGGTCATGTGTGTGTGTTTCAACAAGCCAATCTTTGTTGGATCACTGGAGGGCATTTTGAGCAGGTCTCAGAGCATACGCCAAAACCTTCATCTTTAGGAAGAAGCCCATGAATGAACTAATGTTTCAATGTTAATTCATGTTTCAATGGTTTACTATTTCATTGACTTTAGCCCCAATAGTTGCCGCTTTTTGTTTCCTCCTCCCTCATGGTTTTAACAGTACATGAAGGCATTGTTGATGACTGCAATAGTGGTTCATATTTTTTTTAGATATTTTTTTATTTGAATGACTAATAGCATAAGGGTCCTGAGGCGAGACCAGTTGAGAACCACTGGTCTAAAGACACATGCGGGTCCTGAGGCGAGACCAGTTGAGAACCACTGATCTAAAGACACATGTGGGTCCTGAGGCGAGACCAGTTGAGAACCACTGGTCTAAAGACACATGTGGGTCCTGAGGCGAGACCACAGTTGAGAACCACTGGTCTAAAGACACATGCGGGTCCTGAGGCGAGACCACAGTTGAGAACCACTGGTCTAAAGACACGTGGGTCCTGAGACGAGACCAGTTGAGAACCACTGGTCTAAAGACACATGTGGGTCCTGAGGCGAGACCAGTTGAGAACCACTGGTCTAAAGACACATGTGGGTCCTGAGGCGAGACCAGTTGAGAACCACTGGTCTAAAGACACATGCGGGTCCTGAGGCGAGACCAGTTGAGAACCACTGGTCTAAAGACATATGCGGGTGCTGAGGCGAGACCAGTTGAGAACCACTGGTCTAGAGACACATGTGGGTCCTGAGGCGAGACCAGTTGAGAACCACTGGTCTAAAGACACATGCGGGTCCTGAGGCGAGACCAGTTGAGAACCACTGGTCTAAAGACACATGCGGGTCCTGAGGCGAGACCAGTTGAGAACCACTGGTCTAAAGACACATGCGGGTCCTGAGGCGAGACCAGTTGAGAACCACTGGTCTAAAGACACATGCGGGTCCTGAGGCGAGACCAGTTGAGAACCACTGGTCTAAAGACACATGTGGGTCCTGAGGCGAGACCAGTTGAGAACCACTGGTCTAAAGACACATGTGGGTCCTGAGGCGAGACCAGTTGAGAACCACTGGTCTAAAGACACATGTGGGTCCTGAGGCGAGACCACAGTTGAGAACCACTGGTCTAAAGACACATGCGGGTCCTGAGGCGAGACCACAGTTGAGAACCACTGGTCTAAAGACACGTGGGTCCTGAGACGAGACCAGTTGAGAACCACTGGTCTAAAGACACATGTGGGTCCTGAGGCCAGACCAGACCCACTGGTCTAAAGACACATGTGGGTCCTGAGGCGAGACCAGTTGAGAACCACTGGTCTAAAGACACATGCGGGTCCTGAGGCGAGACCAGTTGAGAACCACTGGTCTAAAGACATATGCGGGTCCTGAGGCGAGACCAGTTGAGAACCACTGGTGTAGAGACACATGTGGGTCCTGAGGCGAGACCAGTTGAGAACCACTGGTCTAAAGACACATGCGGGTCCTGAGGCGAGACCAGTTGAGAACCACTGGTCTAAAGACACATGCGGGTCCTGAGGCGAGACCAGTTGAGAACCACTGGTCTAAAGACACATGCGGGTCCTGAGGCGAGACCAGTTGAGAACCACTGGTCTAAAGACACATGCGGGTCCTGAGGCGAGACCAGTTGAGAACCACTGGTCTAAAGACACATGCGGGTCCTGAGGCGAGACCAGTTGAGAACCACTGGTCTAAAGACACATGCGGGTCCTGAGGCGAGACCAGTTGAGAACCACTGGTCTAAAGACACATGCGGGTCCTGAGGCGAGACCAGTTGAGAACCACTGGTCTAAAGACACATGTGGGTCCTGAGGCGAGACCAGTTGAGAACTACTGTGCTAGATTATGTTTTCTTGATCTCCCCTTTCCCATTGGTTAATATGGTAGGTTGTGGGCAGCAGTGTGAACTCCTAACATCTCTCATCATCTTTCACAACATACTTGGAATTTAAACACGATGAATTGATCGCACTTTTGATCTTTGTACGCTAGGAATTTACGCTCGCCTCTTTGGGAATCCAGAAAGTAAGTGTGTGGTGTGTGTGTGTGTGTGTGTGTGTGTGTGTGTGTGTGTGTGTGTGTGTTTCAAAGCACGTTTCGTATTAGACAAGTGTGTCATGGCTGTGTAAACATCAACGCCTTGTGCTCTGACTCGTGTCAATATTCCCCGTCTAGGGACCTGGGCTTTTTTCATTACAGGTTTTAAGTCGGTTGTCGACCCCACTTTAGTCGTCAATAATTCTACAGCATCATTCAGACATCAGTCTCCGTGTGCTTATTGTCGTCGAGTACACTTAGAGACTTATTGAGATACCCAGATTTGTGTGCTTTAAACTAATTGAAGTTGGAGGTTTGAAAGGGAAGAGTTTGAAATACTGTTTAAAAAAAACGACAAAAAAAACTTTGAGCTACGAATATCATAAAACCTTGTTTGGGTTTTCTCAAACTGAACTAAACCCAACTGGGTTTTAGAATGGTATTTAGAAACCATGAGCATATTTTGATATACACATTGTTTTGTTATGTAGGCCTTGTAACTATTTAATATCTGTATGTTTTATTTTGTATCTGGTACTTCTTTTCATTCATTCAGTCATTTCTGAACAAATTCCTAGAATGTGCAAACTTAGCTGGCAATAAACACATTTTGGTTGTGATCCTGATATATAGTCAATATCCTCGTAATTATCACAAAAATCCATTCCCTCCACAGGCATACAGCCCTATGTCTCACCCACTTTACACACTGCTAGGCTGACTGTCAGACGAGGGACTCTTGCCCTCTCTCTGTTTTCACTCTGTCCTGACCGCCAGCCCATGTCTGAGAGCTATGTCACCCGCGCCACCACGAGATATGGCCCCAGCTACAGGGCAGGTCTCCCCCCTAAAGAGGGAGACCCTTCCCTGGGTTAAAATAGTGGCTGGGATGACGGCTGTCCTGGGGTGAATTAGGGGTTGTATATTACTGCCCACACACACACAGGGAGAAAAAAAACGGCCTCATAAGAAATATCGCTGTCTCGTTGAGAATTATATGTCCTGTCCCGCTCCCCCTCTCTCTCCCTTTCTCTCTCCCCCGCTCTCTCTCTCGCTCCCCCGCTCGCTCGCTCTCTCCTCAAACACCTTACTTAAGACGCTGACACTCACACACACACACACGCATATTAAAAAAAAAGCCTAGCTGAGAATGTCAGCATTTCTGCAGGGCATCAGCCAGGTGAGAGACCTTCACTCAGGCTGTCACGTTTAACACACACACACACACACACACACTTGCCTTATTTGTCCCTTTGGGGGATGAGCTGTCGATAAGTTGAGTTGACAGTCTCCTCTCCTCGTCTCCTCGCCTCTCCTGTCTTCCCTTCATCCGATATTCTGCCCTCCAGCTGCTTCGCCCCCACCCAACCCCACCCACCCCTGACTTCATCCATTCCCCTTGATCGCCTCCCACATCTACTTCTTCTGACACATGGTATATATATATATATATATATATATATATATATATATATATATATATATATATATATATATATATATATTATACAGTATACGCTGTCTATACGTGTCAAGGGGAAAAGGGGGATGTGTCTATATAGTATGGAGGCGTGTGTTTTATTTATCTTGTCTTTCTCAAGTACATTTCTGAGGGCTTGTTGACCTTTCTTTAAGTGCAGATTTGTACACCCGGCCAAATTATGTTTTAATTCCATCTATGTATCCGTCTATTTATATGTCTGTCTGTCTATGGGTATGTATCTATCGGTTACGTATCTGCGTGTGTTGCCCATCTATATTTCTGTTATTGTTTGTCTATTATCTATCCGTCTATCTAATTCATAAATATACCGTATAGTTGGTGGGTTAGGCGGTTGGGTAAATAAACCTCAAACTTCGTACAGATGCTACCCAATACTTCATAAATCATTCCGCCGCTACGCGAGCGCGCGAGCTTGTGACCGGCGCCCTTGTAAACGCGTTCGGAGATCCACCTTTATTTCTTTATCCCTACAGTACTTCTTTGCCTTCCCTCTAATCAGTAATGAGATCGTGGACGGCGGCCATTTTAAAGGTGTGCTGCTCGTATCAGCTGCTCAACGAGGTGATAAACGACCGTGGCGAGGGAGAGAGAGAGAGAGAGAGAGGGAGAGAGGGAGAGAGAGAGAGAGAGAGAGAGAGGGAGAGGGAGAGAGAGAGAGAGGGAGGGAGAGAGAGAGAGAGGGAGAGAGAGAGAGAGAGAGGATGTGCGGGTCGCTCTATGGGGGCCTCTAATACACATTGCAGGGCCGCCATTTTCACTGCAGATCCTTAACATAATAATAAAACCACTGGCCGGAGTATCTCACTCTTTTCACTTGTGTACACAGAGTTAAGGTATGTTGTTGTACGGTTGTGTTAACTAGTATGTTTATAGGCATTGTAATGTTCTAGTATAGGTTTTGAAGCAAGTTCTAGTCTCGGTGTGTAGGCGTGGAATTATGTCAGGTTGCAGTGCGTTTGTAGGCAGGGTGTGTTTCATAGTGTCTGTAGGTCTGTAGTGTGTTATGCGGTAGTGTGTTTGCAGTTTGTCATGTCGCGTTGTGTGTTTGTAGGCTTTGCAGTACGTTATGTACTCGTCGCTCAATTGTCGACGCGGCGTCGTCCTACGGGATGAGGATATTTCTGGTAGGTGTTGCCGTCGAAGGCTTTTAATTTGTCATGTGTCCCATGTTAATATCATAGCTATTATGCTGTCGCTCCAGCATGAGTTACAATGAGACGGGGAGACAGCGGGGGGGTTTTGCCTTCCTAAAACCCAGACGCGTCCTCCCACCCGTCGTCTGAGAGGCGTGGACGTGTGTATTAGTTTTATTTCCAGACAATACTTACCGATTTTTTTCCAGGAAACATTCCAGAATTTTTCCCAGGTCGATATTCTCTGTCTCTCTCTCTCTCTCTCTCTCTCTCTCTCAGCGTCCTATCAGTCATCAGATCAATGTTGCTCATCTTTCCTCCCCCACGCCCCCCCCCCCCCCCCACCGCCGCTCCATCCATCGGCCTCTACCTCCATCTCGTCACTTACGTGCCCATATATATTCACGTTCAACGGCGTGTTTGTTTGTTTTTCCCCCCCCGTTATTTTCCTTGCGTGAACGTCGCGGCGCGGCCAAGAAGAAAAAGAAAGATAAAGAAAAAAAATACTCAAAGCAACAAAAAAAAAAGAAAAAGCGAGCCGTCAGGAACGTGGAACAACATTACAGCTCAGCGGTATCCTCCGCGACATCAATATCAATTTTCCCGCTGCTTTCACTCCCCACCTCCCCCCCCGCCCCCGCCGCCACCCCCCCCCCCCCCCCCCCACTGCTTTCATATCTCCAAATAAGGGCGTATTGACAAGTGATGTAGTGCCCACGAGCGTGTCTGTGCTGTGCTGAAGAGTCGTCGGGGGAAATCATGCGTATTGCGTCTCCGGGAAGGAAGACGGCTCGGGCGGAGGATGAGACGCGACAACCAGCCGTGCGACGCGCCGTTCGCCTAGCGACTGTGGAGTAACTGAAAATCGTTTGAATATAAAGTCATTTTGGGGAAAGCGGGGGGGGCGGGGGCGGAGATTTAGTTTTTAGCTATTTAGATATTTAGATATCTAAATATCTCGATTTTTTGTGTTTATGTGTTCATGCATTTTTTTTATTTTTTTTTTACTTTTCTTCATACCTTTTCCTATTCTTCTCCTTTGCGCGTTCGATTGGTTTTCGCCCTCGCGACGCCGCGTTAACGACAACTTCTTTTTGTTTCGGCCTGACCTCTGAAATAAACATTTGTTTTTCGGTGTATTTTCAAATGAAATCCCGTCCCTGCGCCGACCCCCGCGCGACATCCCGCTCCCTCCGCGTCTCCGCCGGGGTCAGAGGGGAAGTCGGCCCTCCGCACAGCCGGTGGCAAACATCTGCTTGTTTTCATCCGTGATTAGCTCAAGCTCGTTCTTTTTTTCTTATTTCTTTCGCTTCGGTTTAATTTGCTCATCCTTTCTCTTCCTCCGCCTCTCTCTCTGCGCGGTGCCTTTCTGCCGCTCCCCATAGTAATCACAGTGTGTGCTTCCAGTCTGATTCCGACGCGGCATTATGCACACGGACAGGTGTCCTTCCCCACGCCTCCCCCTCACATCCCATCAGTCTTGTTGTCGCGGCGACCGGATTTCATTAGCACCCCCCCTCTGCCGAAAGGCTTCGGCGCACAAATTAGGGACCGCCCGGTTATGTTTGTGTGTTGTCTTTCGGTTAGTTTCTTTTTGTCTGGGGTTTTTTTTCCCCCCCCTTTGCCGTCGTTGTTTACATTCCCGCTCCGCAATCAATTTTTCGAACAAATGAATTTCGACACCGGACACACAGGCGCACGATAGACACGCTCGGCGAGGACATTTGCCGCAGGTCGAAAAACGTAGACTTTGTTTGAATAGAATTCATTTTTTGGTAGATTGGGGCCATCCTGTCGCGTCTTCAGTTTCACCCCCGGCTTCCAGTTTCTATTCTTAATACCGTATTCCATCAGGTCTTCCTGGAAACCATCAGCTATTCTCCGTCAGGCTGTCCTGCTGCTGCTCCTGGAAACCGTCTGTCGCAGTTCTCCTCTCCTCTCTCGCTGAATAGGATCTCTATCTGCTCAGTCATACAGAAACATCCCAACCAAGTATGGTTGGGATGTGGTGGTGTGTGTGTGTGTGTGTGTGTGTGTGTGTGTGTGTGTGTGTGTGTGTGTGTGTGTGTGTGTGTGTGTGTGTGTGTGTGTGTGAACAAATCCTGTGCAGTACAAGCTGAGAACTGGTAAGCACTGCAGAGCATCCCTTCACACACACACACACACACACACACTCATACAGACACACTCTCTCATACTGATACTGACACACAAGGCGTTATGTGACGTTATTCCGAGAGTCAGACGGCGATACTTGACAGATTGTACGTCAGCTCGAGGCCGTTAGAGAGAGTGATGCATGCTGGGATGAGGTAAGCTCCCCCCCCCCCCCCCTCTCTCTCTCTCTCTCTGTATCGGATGGGAAATCAGAGAGAAACTCACAACACTTCCTTGTTGCAGACTAATAATGGAGGAACAACAACTTTGTGCGGTCTTGGGTTTTTTTCATTTTGCTTTGGTGTTCCTACAAATTATAAACACCCCATTACCACCATTCGGTCACTGACTAATTTAAGAACTGAAGTTTTTTTTGCGTGACCACAAGCGATTGCTTCATACAGTCATCCCACCATATTTCAACGAGTGCTTTCAGCTCCTGATTGCACCACGCCTGACCGCGACTCATTTTCATCAAGGAAAAGTTCATGTATACCTGTTCACACCGCCCCAAACAAACCGTACTATCGGACAAAACGCTCCAATGTTCGATGAAAACGGACCAAATACCTCCGCTGTGAAAGCACCCTGAGTCTAACCACTACAGTCACCTGCTAAGTGTGAGGCGAGACAAGACTTGCCAGTACTGAACCGCTGGGCTCCCCCCGCTAACACCGCCTTGCTATGCAGGAGAGCAACGCAGACGGACGGTAGTTCACAGCCCTGCATTAATGTATACATCATATACGTATAATCTGGCTTTGTGATGTATGGCGACCTACACAGTTAAGCAATGTCTTTATTATGCATGTGGACAGATGGGTAGAACAAGATGGCTGGTTGGATGGAGGGGAGATGGCCTTTATTTAACTGGGGAGGAAAACCAATTGAGAGCAAAGCTCTCATTCGCAGTGGTGCCCTGCAAATCCATAATCAAGATAAGTTATGCGCTAAAACATGTGAGGATGTGAAATCAACATTCTTATACACAACAAAATACAAACAAATAAGTCCATTACACAAGTACATCACACAGGGACAAAACAGACGCATTAAGAAAAACAGGAGCATTCATTATATAAAGCGTTGTTCAACAGAAGCCTAAACTGTCCTCAGGTTATTAATGTGTCAAACTTAATGGAGTCCTGAAGCTTATTCCACCTATGAGGAGCATCAGAGACGAATACAGTGTTTCCCCAATTCTGTATTCAAGAATGGGATATCCACGGTAATACAAAGTTGTGAACAAGTACAGTATCCCACATGTCTTAAGTCTTAGAAGTGAAGGAGGCTGGATGGATGAGGAAAGGGAACGGACGGCTGGATGACGAGCCAGTAGAAAAGATCACTAGTGCTCCAAAGAAATCAAAAGAAATAAAATGTCAACATGTTCAACATTTCATTTCTACACTTAATATTATTTTGCAGTCGCTTGCCTGTGTCTCCTTCCCTTTAGTGCACCATCACATCCAAATGTATTATATATATATATATATATATATTTTTTTTTTTTGTATTTGGTTTTTTTTGTTGTTTTTTTTAGTTTTTTTTAAAAGTCTGATTCTGTTCATGATACTTTGTGGACACCTCCCCTCCTCACTCCCAGCAGCGGAAGCTGTACAAGCGATGGGCGTGTGGATATATCTGTCTGCAAATGTTGTCTTTTGAAATCATCTGCCAACATTACTTGAAACATCCATTCCTTCTTTCATGTGATGCGCGTGTGAGCGTGTATTTGATGTGTGTGTGTGTGTGTGTGAGCTTGATGTCTAAATTGGCTCATCCACTTCCAGATGCTGCTACAGAACAGGAGTGTGCGCGGCTAGTTGGTCCATGCACGCCCATTAACACGCTTACAACACGCTTCAGGCCTGAGAAGCTCATCACTTATAGTCTGTGCACACGCCCCGCTCTGCTCAGAGTCCACCCACCCATTCTGCATGCACACGCACACACATACACACACACAGACACATAAAGACAGATGTTGGTGCCTCCATTTTGTGTCTTTGGGCTCCCTAGAGCCAACCCTCTGTCCATTCACACGCAGCACAACCAACCCAGGATCAATAGCCTCTTTCTCTCTCTCTCTCTCTCTCTCTCTCTCTCTCTCTCACGCTCTCTCGCCTTCACTCTCCCTCGCTCTCTACTTTTCTCTCTTTCTAGCCCTTTTTAGAGCACTTTACATGTCTCTCCTGCATGTTTGGTGCACACTGTGATTTAGGAGACAAATAAATAGAAAAAAAGCACCACCAAAGAAAAAAATCAATCGCTGTTGTAATTTAGTTTCATTTTGGATCAATTACTGCGTATCAGCGCTCTGCACAGTAGAGTGTGTGTGTGCGTGTGTGTGTGTGTGTGTGTGTGTGTGTGAAGAAGGATAGATTAGGAAGGTATGGCCAATAACACATTAGCAGTTACGCGTTCGGCTGAGTTTCCATGGCAGCCTGAGTGGCCCACCTTGCTGAGCCTGGTCTACTCAGCCTTGCTGAGGTCAACCTCCCCTCACAAGGCTGCCTGGAGGGGGGGGGGGGACCACCCAGACCCAAGCTGATTGGTTAGAGCAGAGAGCGACAGGGACACTAATGTAGCGTCAGTACGAGTGTAAACGTGCAACTGCTCGGCGGTAAGCAACATGTGCACGTCGCAAAGCGAGAGGTTATGGGTTTGGGTTCGATTCCCCCCCCCCCCCCCCCCCATGTCTGCCGCAAGAGGCCCCCCCTAAACCCCTCCCCGCTCCTTCATGACTTGTATCCGAATCCACTGGAAGTCGCCTCAGATGTAAAAACCTGAATAATGGCGAGTTATTCACCGCGTGGAAACAATAGGAACACTCTGCTCTCTGTAGAGTCGACGTCCCGCCGCGCGTCCGCCGCGCCACGACGCCGCCGTCGCCGCGTGCGCGTGATGGCCGTCCTCTGTGCTGATAGCGAAAAATGTTTTCAGAGCAAAAGTACGAGAAGACAGAAAGACAAACAATGTGTTTAAAGTAGAAGAGCTAAAATATGGGAAAGACAAAAATAAGTAAAGAAGATATGGAAAGGGGGGTTGCTAGCCGGAGGAGGTGGGGAGATGTTTGTTTATCAGTGTGCAGCAGACGGCGGTTTGGTGTGTTGCCCAAGGGCACTAAGGCCCAGCGTCGAAGCCTTGGGTAGATAAGAGGAGGCGAGTAAGACAAAATAAGTAAGTTTAAAACAAGATGGCTGCCACGTGGCAAGCATTTGCATTTGCACATGAACACGCACGCGCGCACACACACACACACACACACACAAGCACGTACATGGACACAACTTAGAAAAGTTTTTTTTAAATGAGGTAAACATGTGACAAAACTTTTTTAATAATAAATGCTGTAGTTTTTTAAGTGGAAGGAGTCTGTGTGTGTGTGTGTGTGTGTGTGTGTGTGTGTGTGTGTGTGTCATCCCCTCCATGCTTTGAAGTCTTCTGGCAGCCAGGATGTGTTCCACGTGAGGAAACGTGGGGGGACACGGGATCTCCGAATATCGAGGTCGGTAAATACGAACGCAGATCCACAGTGTGTGTGTGTGTGTGTGTGTGTGTGTGTGTGTGTGTGTTGGGACTACATTAAAAATAGGAAAAGGTGTTATTAAAAAGATGTCAAGCAACAAGCAAATGGTTAGAAAGCTCATCCTGATGATCAGTCTCAGAACACACACACACACACACACACACACACGCGCGCGCACATACACACACACACTTTGCTCCTCCTGGGTGGTGTATGGAATCCACTCTGCTGTCAACAACCAATCAGATAACATCCCCTGTCGCCGTTGGATACGGCCCCAGCTCGTGCTATATAGAATATTCTCCTTTTTAAATTTAAACTTGAATTATGGATTTTTATTTTTTTTTGCAGCTCAGTCGCCTGTGTTCAAAAATTCTGCTTCAAGATAAAAGAGAAAGAGAGAGAGAGAGAGGAAGAGAGAGAGATAGGGGAGAGAGAGATAGGGGAGAGAGAGAGAGAGAGAGAGAGATAGGGGAGAGAGAGAGAGAGAGAGAGAGAGAGAGAGAGAGATAGGGGAGAGAGAGAGAGAGAGAGAGACCCCCCGCAATGCCACTGCACTTCACCTATCCCTTCTCATCAATTACTCCTCAACCTCGATCTCTCTCTCTCTCTCTCTCTCTCTCTCTCTCTCGTTCTCATTCCCTCTACTCCTTACTCCTCAACCTCCATCTCCCTCTAGCTTTTGCCTTCCCTTTGCTCTGTCTCGCTCTATCGTCATCTTTTATCTCCCTCTCTCTTTTTCTCACCACCTCTCTTTCTCATCTGTCACTCTTACTCTATGAACCTCTCTCTCTCTCTCTCTCTCTCTCTCTTTCCACCTCTCCTGTCATGTCTCCTGGGCAGCTCATGGCCTATTTCACACATTTCCTGGAGAGAGGGAGAGAGAGAGTCAAAATGGGAATGGGGAGGAGAGAAGGGGTGAGGAATGAGGGGGAGAGGAAGAGAGAAGTGAAGGAGGTGATGGGAGCACAGAGGAGAAGAGAGGAAACACACGCGAGATGAGAGGAATGGAGGAGACGAGACAAGAGGGAAGCAGAAAGGAGAGGAGACGAGAGAGGAGGGATAAGGAGAGGAGGAGAACAGAGCGGAGACAATGGGAGTAGAGAGTTACGAGAACAGATGCAATGCGAGAAGAGAGGAGAAGAGAGGAAATCTAAGAAGATGAATCTTGAGAGGGAAGAGAGGAGAGGGGAGTAGTTTTAAGATGCAGAATGTGTTCTTCATGCTCCGAATTCATCAAGGCTTTGAACCAGACTTGATCTGGGCCCTCATGCATATACCACGCGTGCCCGCGCGCATGTGTGTGTGTGTGTGTGTGTGTGTGTGTGTGTGTGTGTGTGTGTGTGTGTGTGGTGTGTGTGTGTGCGTGTGTGTGTGTGTGTGTGTGTGCCGACGAGCAAGAGACAATTTACAAGTGCACTAGAAAGGTGAAGTTCAGAAACGCTGGCATGAAATTCAAAAGGGGGAGAGGGAGGGGGAGAGAGAGAGAGAGAGGGGGGGGGGGGGAAGAGAGAGAGAGGGAGAGGGAGAGAGAGATGGGGTCATTCAGGATGGGGTCATTCAGAGGGTGAAACCACTTACTCCGAGAACACACGAGTCATGCTTTTGCCCTGGTGCCATGCTAACACACATCACACACTCACACATGGTCACACACACACACACACGGTCACACACACGGTCACACACACACACACAAACACACACCCTCCCCAATTTCGTCATTATAAATTTCACCCTTCGTTTTTTTATATTCAGTTCTCATTTATGTCACATTCACACACCCACAGGGCACACACACACCCACACACACCCACACACTCACTCAGCTAGAGGATTAGGCCGTTCCTCTGTTCTGTTCAACATCCTATTCAAATTCAGTTTGCAATTCGTCCTTTTTTTTTCCCGCTCTTAGAGTCAGGTAGACGAAGCCTAGTCAGTGGCGCGCGACCCCAAAAGGTCAAAACCCATCTCACCCCATCTCACCCCACATTATTACATTCTAAATAAGGTTCACGCCCCTCTGTCTCACTCACACTGTTTTAATCGGGGCCCCTGAAGCCCCTCTATAATTGACCCTGAGGGGTCCTGTGTATGTGTGTGTGTGTGTGTGTGTGTGTGTGTGTGGCAATCAAACCTCCCATACACAACTAGGGTGGCCGTAGGATGCCAAGTCACGGCTGGCAAATGGGTGCTAAATTATAACTGAGATGTGTGTGTTTATTTATTATGTATGTGTTTATATATATGTGTGTGTGTGTGTGTATACAGTATATGTGTACATATACTGTATATATGTGTACATATATATATATATATATATATATATATATATATATATACACACACACATGTATAGGGCTGGCAGCACTCGTTATGCTGCTGTGTGGCAGTTTTTGACAAATTTTCCACACTATCAAGCGTGTAGAAATACACACACATAAATCCTTACATACACACATGCATACATAGTACATTTCATCTTATTCCTTTCCTCTCAGGGAAAGTGTTTGCGCGTCGGCTCTCATGCGTTACGTTCTCTAGTCTCCATCTTGGAGGTACTCCAGGCTGCCACTTGAGCTGAAAACACACACACAGCGTGTTCCCTGGAAGGTAAAATATAGGCTAGGAGGGAGCGAGGGGGAGGGAGATGGAGTAGGAAAGGGAGAGAGATGGAGAGAGGGCAGGCGGGAGGGGGAGATAGAAAGATTGTCGGTCACCTTGTTTAACAGATCATTTGACATGCTCTTCCCCTTCCTCCTCCTCCTCCTCCCCCTCCCCCTACCCACCCCCCTTCTCCTTCTTCTCCTTCCCTCTTCCCTCCTCCCCCTACCCACTCCCTCTTCTCCCTTCTCCTCATTGTCCACCTCCTCTTCTCCTTCTCCTCCTCTTCCTGTGTTTTACCCCCATCACCAGGCTACTCTCAGGAGGGAGGGGGGGGGGGGGGGGGGGGGGGTGTTATGTTTTTTTTTCCTGTGAATACACCAAACACTTCAAAGCTCATATTTGACTCGATAACTGTGTGTGTGTGTGTGTGTGTGTGTGTGTGTGTGCGTGTGTGTGTGTGCGCGTGCGAGCGGGCGCCGAAGTTAAGTTGCATAAAACAAATGCACCTGGAATCTTAAATACAGGGCCGTGAAACTTTTAATTCATTTCATTGTATTTATACAAATACGATATACAATGGAGTCTCGGTGCCTCTGGGCTACGTCTTGTTCTGCGTGTTTTTCTGAATTTTAATAGGAATTTAATGGAAAGAGGGGATGATTGTAAATTGTTTGGCTTTACTTTATTATAAGAATATTATACAGTGATTCATAAAGACGTTACGGCTAGGTTAGAAAAATTGAAAAATTCTATTTATAAATTAAAGATGCGGCATGTTCTCTCACAAGGAGACACATGCATGCACACGCACGCACGCACGCACACACACACACAGACACACACGCATATACATGTGTTAATGCGAACATGGGCTCGGTTACAAAACATAGGACGTTGAATTGATTGAAATTCAAGTACATTGCCCAGATCCTCGCATGTAGATATGTATGCCATGCGATACCCTGTGCCTGCTTCCATGTGCACGCACATGCTCAGTGTTCATTAGAGACTTTTCAGGGAGAAAATCAATAAGTCGTGGAAACACAAAACTTTAATCCATTGAAGTCCTCGTTACTTATGTCGTACCTCACTGCATGAACCCTAATCAAAACTTAAAATAGTCTTTGTCAGGTAGTCTCCACCGAATAGTAGCCAACGAATAATCTCTTCTGACTTTTTTCCAATTTGAACATTGTTCACTGAATCGTTATTGTCAAAGTCATTGAAAATAATCTAGTCAAATACTGTAATATAAATACAAATAAATATAATGTGTCGAATAATCTCAGATTATCTGCAGAAGTAGTCTGCATCAAACAAATCTTATTGACAAATATTGTCCTTTAAATAGTCGCCAAATAAACAAATAAACAACAAATAGTCTTTTGTGAATCATCCGACATAATGACTTCTTTAGTTGAAGTCTTCATGCAATAGTCTTCACCACCGCTGCAGATGCTTATGCAGCAGATGGACAATGTCAACTCACATTACTGAACAATGTGTGCATTTAGGCTTGTGTGTGTGTGTGTGTGTGTGTGTGTGTGTGTGTGTGTGTGTGTGTGTGTGTGTGTGTGTGTGTGTGTGTGTGTGTGTGTGTGTGTGTGTGTGTGTGTGTGTGTGTGTGTGTGTGTGTGTGTGTGTGAAGGTGACCTTCCTTGCGGCTGCGCTGGGTGCAAGGGGAATCATTTTGGTCTCCGATCTCACCTTTTGCCTATTGAGCACCTCCACTGCAACCGAAGCTCCCTCTCTCCCTCTCTCTTGCTCTCCGTCTCCATTTGACCTCTAGGAAATTGGAATACAACATATAAATGAACATAGATAGACATTAGGGGCGTAACGATTCACCAATACACATCGGTCCATCGATTTGAATGTTTACAATGTGAGTGCATCGGCTGGCGGGACCCCAACCGATCCATATGTAACATGCATCGGTCAGAAAATCAATTCAAACTTTACGAATCAGCAATTCACTCATTAATTAGTGCATTTTTCTAGCTCCTCTTCCAGCTCCTCTTCCAAAAAGCATCTCATGACTGCTTTGTAACTAACTGATCTACAAATCATCTGTTCATCATGCTGTTACAGTATTAAAGACATTTTTAAAAACACAATTAAAAAAGGTATCTCCGAAACTTACCCATTTTCAACAATGTATCATGCAGTCATGCATGTTGCATATGCATGCATGTTACATTATGCATGTTAGGCAGAGTTCACAACTTGACATGTCTTTAACACCGAAACAGTGCCTATCTTCTCATGTATCCATCATGGTGCATATCAGAATCATTTACCTTAAATTTGTATTTCTTTGTTGGTACATTAATCAGTGCATTAAATGAGACATGTTAAAATGAAATATTAACTCTGTTCACGATCACAAGTTACCGGTACTTCCTTATTATACCTAGGGATGGGGATCGTTAATATTTATTGATATCGATACCTTTATCGATACTCCTTATCGATCCGAGTCTTTATCGATACCACTATCGATACTTTTCTATTATTTGGTGGAAAGACGACGCGACAATTTGTTTTCAACAGAACTGGTATTGCTTAACAAGTGAGCATAACAAAAACGTTTCTAGCCTTCAATAAACATGGCTAATGTAATAGGCCACTTCGAAATGACATACAACTAACAATAGAAAGAATAGATCAGCAGCACCAAATGAAAAATAAGTCATAATGTATATGGGTCACACAAAAGGAAATAAAATATAATCTCATAATTTAACAGGGTTTTTTTGCAGAAAAATTAACATGTCTGCCTTGTCAGTCATGATCCTCCAGATTTTTAATATACTATACAACTGTATTACTCATGTTTCTCGCCAAAATCTCAATTTCCCTTTTCTTTACGTTACACTTGAACGCATCATGATAACCTAATAGTCGTTTTACTGAGCCGACCTGAACACATCATCACGCAGCACGTCTGAATCTTTATTTATTTTTCAATATAACTAGCTTGTATGCTGCCGATTACAACACGGATTTCACAATTGGATTACTATTTTTAACTAACGGGACAAGCAGGGGTGGACTGGCCGTCGGGCGGACCGGGTGAGCCGACGCACATTTTTGGGCCGGTCCAGGACTGTCATAATTAGGGTTTTAATAATCGTATTTAACCGTATAACTGCACACAACTTTATTTAAAAGCAATCAAATGTAAAACATGTGTGTTGGTATTGTGGTGTCCGGTGCGTGTGGACGTGCGGCTCCTCCTGCGGAGCGGTTCATGTTAATAGCGGAGTCCGGGAGGGTTCACCTTCACGGCGGAGTTACGAGGGATGTGCGACTATCGTCTTAAAAATACTAAAGTGTTTTTTAAAGTTAGAAAGATATTAGATATTCAACCGATATTCACGCTCCGAATTACAGTGATCAGACGGTATGAGTCCCGTATGTCTAGCGGTGTCTACCTGCCTCCCCGTCGGTCGGAGGTCCGGGGTGCCTTACGATCGCCCCCCCCCCCCCCGTGACGCGACTCGAGGGACACACAATTACGTTACAGGACCTACGGGAGAAAAAAAAAAAACGATGAGACTCGATAGTAGTATCGATAAGCCCAAACGTTATTGATTTTCGGGTTTTGAAAAAAGTGGAACCGGGTCCTTGATGGAACCGGGTTTCGATCCCCATCCCTAATTATACCTCAAGCGAGTGAGGGCCGGCGCTACCATTGCGCATTTGTAGGGGTGTTCCAGGGGGAATGTATCATTTTGGTGGGGGGGATTATTGGTGAATTACATTTTGAGCTCTGAATGTGTTCATTATGAAAATATAATTTCCACAAGTTTAGGTTTAATACTCTTTAGTTAATTTCTGTAATTTTATTTTGCAGCTTAAATTTTAAGTAGTAGTCAGTAGGCTTACTTGGCAAATGTGCCAGCACATGTTAAATGCTGTTTTTGATTGCTGGATTGAATTTATTTAGTATACTTTTATGTTATTCTTATTCAAAAACACTCTTACTATTGTGGTAACTGAAAATTGCATTTATAATTCAAAGTTCTCTTATAAGGACACGGTATCAGTACCCACAGGTGAGTGCTCGGCGTGGGGGTAATTTCTGGTAGGGACGGTGGAGACATGTCCCCACCGCTTTCCAAATCAAACCTACACACTTGGTGGTCGGTACTCAGCTTGGTATTCTGCCTCCCTACATCTAACAAATATAAATGGATCGGATCGGATCGAACCGACTCACGTAGAGTTTCAAACCGAATCGTACCGAATCGTTTCAAACTAAAGAAAGTATCATTGCTGTAGCGTATCGGGGGCCCATGTATTGAAATGCGTATCGAATCGTGGTTGAAAAGAGAGATGCACACGCCTAACAGACATGCATGCATACACACCACGCACACACACACCACGCACACACACACACACACACACACACACACACACGCCCGGGTGAATACGGGTCAGGTTCATCACGTACAGAGGTGGGGGGGTCGTCAACAGCCGTCATTCTATTGATCTGCTGAAACGTACGTGTGTTTTGTGTGTGTGTGTGTGTGTGTGTGTGTGTGTGTGTGTGTGTGTGTGTGTGTGTGTGTGTAAGAGCTAGAGAGAGAGAGCAGCAGGAGGAAGTAAGCTGTCAATAAGTGCTTAAGGGGACGAGCGAGGGAATTGGAGATGGACTTAAGAAGGAGATGCTTGAGCCAAATTCTCTTTCTTTCATTCACTCACTCCTTCCCTCTCTCTCTCTCTCTCACTCTCTCCTTCACTCACTCCTTCCCTCTCTCTCTCTCTCTCCCCCCTTCTTACTGGACAGCCCAGGGCGACACCTCCAGCGTGACTAACGAAGAAGAACATGACCTTCTCTAAATCTTTAGTATGCCTGGACAGACAAAAAAAAAAAGTATGTATATATATATCTATATATATATATATATATATATATATATATATATATATATATATATATATTAATGAAGTACAGCCGTTCTGTTCCTAGGACGCCCTCTTGGTTTGTGGTGTGCCAATCAAAGAAGTGAGTTAATGTCGAGCGTTCCTGAGCTACATTTCTGACAACCAGACATGACAGTCCTCTGCCTCATTCACACAATGGGTTGAAAGTTTGACTTGAAAAGTTAATTAAAATCCGTTTAATTAAATGTGTGTGTTAAATTAACCGTTTTTATTTTAAAGACACTTAAAATTGTGAGATGAAAAATGTATGTCCCAAATGACCCACATCGTACCCATCCTTAAACGGCGACCCGGCATCTCCCACCACCACCGGAGAAAAAAATCGCTGCCATTTTCAGCCGTTAAATAAAACCCAATAATTATCTCCGCTCGCTGTGTCGCTCGGCAACGGACATTATCCTAAAACACAAATGCCACGACCGAAACAAAAAAGGAAAAAAAAAATCTGAGAAACAAACAGAGAGATTAGAGCGGGAACTGCCCCAACATCCCTCCAGCTGGTCCCGTGTCATCCTCTGGCTCCGCCGGCCCCCGCCGTTCCTACGCCGCCGCCGCTGAGTGATGGCCGACATTGTTCAGTGGCTTTTACGTGGCGGGGCCTCGTAATTGGTTTTTGATATTGTTACAAATGAGAAATTACGGCGTGCCCATTACCGGCGTTGGAGATAAACAATGGAGAGGGGGAGACGGGGTGACAGGGTTGGTGGTGGTGGTGGGGGAGTGGGGGGGAGTGGGACGATAAGGGCCATTGACACTCGCTGGGAAAAAAATGGGAGAGAGTACAGAGGCATTTGGTAGAGAGAGTACTTCATTGTAGAAAGGTTACACAGAGAGAGAGAGAGAGAGAGAGAGAGAGAGAGAGAGAGAGAGAGAGAGAGAGAGAGAGAGAGAGAGAGAGAATGAGAGAGAGAGAGAGAGAATGAGAGAGAGAGAGAGAGAGAGAGAGAGAACGAGAGAGAATGCAAGCAAGGAGGGAGAGAGTAAATACTTTTCTATTGTTTTTCTTTTCCAGGTTGTCTATTTGTTCTCCATCTCCCTCCCTAGTGTAAAACTATGCTCTTATTTTTCGGTTGCTTAAAATGGCGGTTGAAAGGCCGCTGCTCAGCGCTAGCGGGGCGAGCCTGTCACACTGAGAGATCTCCGCCTGCAGCGCGGCGAGTCAAACACTAAGTCATAATTATTGATTTTGAATTTTATAATTAGGACCGAAGCCTTTCAGACGATTTATCTGTGAAATGAATCAAACGTTAAAACTGAAAATGACCTCTAAAACGTCAAAAGTGAAACGTAGCTGGGAACCTTTGGAAATGTTTTCAAAATCACGTTCAGAATTGAAACGGTGTGACGTGTATAATATTTTTTGGGCCTTAGTTTGGGTTGTTTGTGTCTGTGTTTTTGGGACGCGCCAATCAGCGTGCGCTAGCGTGCGTTAGCGTGCGTTAGCCCCTGCATTGTTGTCATGTGACTTGTCACATCAAATCGGTCAACGGATGCTAATGCTAATCTAACATCATAGCCACCAGGCTCTGTCGTCCCTGGCCCTGCTAGCATGATAAGATTTCGTTGACAAGTGTGATATATATATATATATATATATATATATATATATATATATATATATATATATATATATATATTTACCACGGGCACCATTAGCCATTTTCACAATATGATGCAACATGAATACATCTGCATGACAGCGAGCATCTTGTTTCGCTAAACACACACACACATGCAAACACACACACACACACACACATGCAAACACACACACACACACACATATGCAAACACATACACACAGGCAAACACAAAAAGGCCTTTTTTAAACACAAATCTGTCCATCTGTGGCTGTTGCTTTGGGCCGTGTGTTAGACAAGGTAATGGTGAGTGGGAGAACCACACCGGCTGTTTTCTCTCCCTCTCCTCGTTCCTCTGGCCTTGTCCTTCATACAGACAGAAGAGAGTAGCAAGGTTGTGTGTGTGTGTGTGTGTGTGTGTGTGTGTGTGTTCACCTCTCTTTCTCTCTCTCCCGCCTCCAGCCCTCCACTTTCATCCTCCCTTCCTTCCTTCCTTCCTCCCTCCTCCTACCTCAGGCTAGTGCTGTCGTTCAGCCCTCTCTCTCGATCTGTATCTCTCTCTCTAACTCATTCTCATTCTCCGTCTCATTCTGCCTCTCTATCTCCCTCTATCTCGGACTCTCTTCCTCTGCCTCTCTCTGTGTCTGTCTATATATCTGCATTCATCTCCATGTCTCTCTCTCTGTCTCTCTCTGCCTCTCTCTCTCTCTCTCCCTCCTGGCTGTCTCTATCTTCCTTACTCTTTCCCACACCCTTTCGCTCTGTTTCTCACATCCCCTTATATGTCTCTCACTCTGTCTCTCTTGCTCTGCCTTCCTATATTGATATCTCTTTTTCACACACCCTCTCCCTCCCTGTCTCTCACCCCCCCCCCCCTCTCTCCCTCTCTATTTCTCTCTCTCATAAATAGATTAAAAACAGCCTCTGCTTGATGGAAATGTATCGCGCTGCAGTAGGCACAGCCCCAGTGGTTGATGGTTGAAGACGAGAGCGATGCGCGCGCGTGTTTGTGTGTGTGTGTGCGTGTGTGTGGGATGGTGGGGTCGAGGTGGAGTTCGAGGTGTAGGTAGGTGGGTGGATGGATGCCATACAGCAAGGAGTAAGTTGGGAAGTAAGGTTAGCTTTGAGCCAATGTGTGTGGATTTTTTTTTTCATGCCTTTCAGGCCCCCGAACGTAAACATTCATTCATTTAATGTTTTTTTCATCCTGAAATTTTTATATATAGATTAATATAATTTATATTTGTGACACAGCTGTTGAGACAACTATACAAAATATGTGTTTACGTTATATTATGTTATATAACAGTAAATAAGAATAACAAAACAGAAGCCAAAAACTTGGATTATTCAGAAATGGATAATACAAAATAAGGAATTAAAATATCATAAAATCATAAGTGTGGAATTCATCATGAAAAACAGTAATGAATACCACTCAGGACTGCATCAGCCTTGTGCTGCTACGGGTTAGACACCACCGAGGTCAAAGTTCACGCGAGATCAAGGAGACGAGGGCAATTTTGATTTTCGATAAAGAAACAAGCAAAAATAATTCTATAAATCGCTGCAGAGAAAGTAGAAGAAGACGAAAACCGTGGAAGGCGAAGATTACTTTGGGGTGAAATGTCGTGTGTCTGAGCGAAGTTTAACCACGGCTGAAAAGCCTGAAAAGATGCTAGGCTAGCGAGGCCACACACAAAGATGACTGAGGTCTGTGCTATGAAGGCCGACTGCGATGTTGTAAAATCAAATTAAAGCCAGTTCTGAAACCCAATTGGGCCATATTGTTGTATCATCGAGCGATCAAATTACGAACGACAACACACAACACAGCCTTGAGCTGTGCAATGCTAAGAAGGGGTTGAATTTAGTAGAATGTCTGTTTTTATGCAGTACTTTGTGTGTATGTTTATCCATGTAAGGTGTGTCTGTGCGTGCATGTTGGCTGTGTGTGTGTTTGCGTGCATGTTGGCTGTGTATGGTGTGTGTGTGTGTGTGTGTGTGTGTCTGTCTGTCATGTATATGCGCAAGACTGTGTGTGTGTGTGTGTGTGAGAGAATGTGTGTGTGTGTGTGTGTGTGTGTGTGTGTGATGGCCCTGAGTGTGCATGTAATCTTTCCGTTATATTTAATTTTGATCATTTGCCTTTTTCCAGAAGATTCCTGGCGCCTCACAGCTGGTGCCAGGAGACAAAGACATCATGAATGCATGCAGAGGCAGTCTTGTCAAATTCTTTAATCATCAGAAATGCTTTTTCCGAGTACAGATAATTAAACTTTAGGGACGTATGCTGTAGGGCATTTTTCCCTTCTTTTTAATTAATACCCTGTCAGCTTTTTCTGCTTTTGAGGTTGCTTAGCCTTGAACATGCTAACATCTTAAACATCCCTGCGATACGTTCAAACTGCTTGTAAATGAAAAACAGATTTAATTATAATATGGAGAAGACAAAGAATTGTTCTCGCATAACTCTGACAGCATAGATTAAGGAATCGGTGTTGAATATCTAATCGTTAATATTCTCACTTTCAATTACTTTCTTTAATGCAAGCTCACTACACACGCAGCCTGGGGTGGTTGCCGTGGCGACGTATATTACTATTTACGTTTGAGTCATTATTATTCGGTACAATATATATCACATCCTCAGAGACTGTTTTGAGTCGCAACCCACGCGAGACGCCAGACACGGGAAAACTTGTTTTTCCCTCGCTGTGATAAGGGCAAAAAACGACAACAAGCCACCTCTCAGGAATTGCATCATTGCTGGCAGAACCCCCCCCCCCCACACACATACACACACACACACACACACACGTTTGCGTGCAGCTGATCCCTAAACAGTGTGTGAGCGCTTCCCAAATGGTTCCCGCCCTTCGCCACCCCGGCGGTGGAAAACAAGTTTCCTAATTAATGGAAAACAACGCCACCAGGCCGACCAGCACCATTAGAAAGCAACGATGAAATATGATTTTACTTATTTATTTATAAGTCATGTCTTGTTTTTCTTACCTTGTGGGGACCAACTGCTGAGTCTTTAAATGTCAGCCAGCAAACAGGTCGTTTATCTAAACCAGAATGAACACTGAAGAGGCACTCTCGCTCGATCTCTCACACACATACACACACACACACACACACACATCCCTCGGCCAGCACTGTTAGGGAAAAGGCAGTAAACGATTGTGTGTGTGTGTGTGCGTGTGTACACTTATGTTTTTGCTCAGAATGTGTTCCATTATTTGTTAAATGTGTGTTATTAGGTTATATTTACACTGCAACACAATACTAAAAATGTGAGAAAGTGTGTTTTCTCTTGTGAATGATGATTCATTTAAACCCAAGAATATGTTCTAGAAATGTCCTCTCCAGTACACAGAAAAGACCAGCTCTGCTTGTTTATCTCTCATTAGCCTTATTGACTTAATTCATCGTATTAGTGTGGCATATGGAACTCGTTTTTGATGACACGACATAATAAAATTCATGACTCTGCAATCTTTGCAGGGCTATTTTGGCCATTTAACATTTAGAGGGTGTTTAAATCAAAGCCGCTGGGACACACCCAGCTATGAATTTTCGATCCATATTCTAAAAAATATCATTGTTTAGCGTTTATGAAACAGCTCAATCTTGTGGTATTGAAGCGTTGAAAGTGCCGTCAAATACAATTCCTCAGACACAAGCATCACATATCCAACTGAATGTTATGCTAAAAAAAAAAGATAAACTAATTTTATAATTTCTTTGGGATAAATCATATTTGAATCCACCAAGTTCTGCAGGCAAAATATCCACAGTTTCAACTGAATATATCATGCCAAACAATGTAAAACATTTAAACAATTGAATCAGCATAACTACATCTGCAGCTCTAACGGAAAAGTTTAGTTTGAGATAATTCCGAACTTCTGTAATTCCAGCCAATACAATCACAACACGATTCCACTCTGCCGCGTGATTGGCTCGTGTACCACTGACACATGACCCGGACAAGTGCCACTGACAAATGACCCGGTCACAAGTCCCTAAGTGCTCACATCACAATGCTCCTTTGTCCCCGCTACTATCCCAGCGTTTTTGAACATCTTACCTATGAATACGGCAGGTAACAGAAATAAGCCCCGAATAGCCGTCTCAGCTCACATTGTCTTGGCGATTGGGAGCAGCAAAGTGCTGAGCGGAGCTGTCCCTGGTGCTGAGTGGACTTCAGCTGGGAACACATTGTCTTGGTTCCAAGCCGGAGAACGTCAGCGTAATACATTTAGGGTGGGGAGGTTTAGGGAGGAGGAGGAGGAGGAGGAGGAGGCATGTACTTTGGGGTTTACTTTTTTTTTTGGGGGGGGGGGGGGAGGGGCATAGATGGAACAATAGTACTGTATTAAAAAAAGTCATGTGCGTGTGTGTGCGTGTGTGTGTGCAGGGTGTGTGTCGGTTCACAGTGTTAAAGAGTGTGGTTTCATATGGCTTTGAGGGGTTTTCATTATCTATGTACATGAAGGTTTATAGTTGTTGAGGGATTTCTGCGGTCAGTGAGTCCAAATTCGACCAGCCTTGTTGTCACAACCATGTGATTAAAAAAACCTTTAGTATTAGCCGATCACCGTGAAGTGGCTTCTCCTTTTAAAAACAGCTATTTCAGTTTTCAACTGACAACGGATAATCACACAACATGGACCAAACCCCATTACGTAAACTGTAGACATAGCAATGTTTGACACACGGTGCCCTTGGCGATGGCTTTTTATAACATGCATAACACATGTGATTAATGTGTCATTACAGGCAGCTGGGTGTGTGTGCTCGTGCGTGTGAGGCTCGTATGTTTGCACCCTTATTTAATTATGTTTGTGTGTGCAAACTCAAACTCTTGCCTGCCAGAGAAAAGAAAACCGTGTGTGTGTGTGTGTGCGTGTGTGCGTGCGTGTGTGCACTTTTGCAACCATTGACATATCATTAAAATGGCTTCTGGCCACTCGCGCATGTCGTTGTAATCATGGGCGTCTCACTAGCCCAAGCAAACAAATTAAAAAAAAGAAAGCACATCATACAGACAGGCAAATTAA
>JAOPHQ010000129.1:0-42076 GCA_030340625.1 Merluccius polli | reverse complement strand
CAAGGTCATCCGCCTGGGGAAGGGCTTCATGAAAGAGGTTGGCCACCACATGACTCCTAAAGCTTCTGCTTCTCCCGCCAAGCTGCTCCAAGGAGCGATGGGTCTTAACCAAGCAGCTCCAAGGAGCGATGGGTCTTAACCAAGCTGCTCCAAGGAGCGATGGGTCCTAACCAAGCTGCTCCAAGGAGCGATGGGTCCTAACCAAGCTGCTCCAAGGAGCGATGGGTCTTAACCAAGCTGCTCCAAGGAGCGATGGGTCCTAACCAAGCTGCTCCAAGGAGCGATGGGTCTTAACCAAGCTGCTCCAAGGAGCGATGGGTCCTAACCAAGCTGCTCCAAGGAGCGATGGGTCCTAACCAAGCTGCTCCAAGGAGCGATGGGTCTTAACCAAGCTGCTCCAAGGAGCGATGGGAGGTCTTAACCAAGCAGCTCCAAAGAGACATAGGAGACATTACCCAAGCGGCTCCAAGCAGCGATAGGCGGTCTTTATTAAGACTGTAGAAACTGTATATCGCTGGCTGGCAGTACTGGGGATCTTAAAATCAGAACGTGGTTTTGGTTCAGACATGTGCACTCCTGTACTTTAATATGCATCATATATTATTATTGTACATATAATACTGTAAATACAAATACTATCAGATTTAGTTCAGCTTGATTACATTTGTTTTGAGTTCTATTGCCACTTGATATTTTGATGACCTATCTTTTGTTTTGATATTTGGTTTCATGGTATGCTGCAGTTACAACCACATTTGCCCTCAGCCATAAATAAAGTAGCGTCCTATCTGTCCGCTAGACGAGCCTCAACTTCTGACTGTCCTGACCTCATGTTTCTGCTCCACAGTACCAAGCAGAAGGTCGAGCCGAGTTCAAAGATAAGATGGTGAGTTGGAACATGTCTTGACCAATCAGAACACAGGCTTTGGATCAGCAATAATACAAAAATAATAGTATTGCTAATTCAGCCATGGGAAATTTCATATTTAATTTGTCCACTTGTTGTAGTTGAAGGGCTGTGATTTGATCTCTGATCAGATCTCGTTACTCATGTTCTGGTTCATCTAGGAACAACATGATCCATCTCAGTGGTCTACTACTGAACATAGATAAGGAGTGAAACTTGGAGCCAGGAGGAAGAAGTATATATATATATATAGCTGTGGTCACTTGGGTTATTTTATAGAGAAGTATTTTATAAAGAGTTAGGGTATTTTATAAATGGTTAGGGTACTTTATGCAGAGTTGGGTTATTTTGTACAGTTAGGGTATTTTATACAGTTAGGGTATTTTATACAGAGTTAGGGTACTTTATGCAGAGTTGGGTTATTTTGTACAGTTAGGGTATTTTATGCAGAGTTTGGGTATTTTATACAGTTAGGGTATTTTATACAGGGTTGGGTTATTTTATAGGCAGTCAGGGAGTTCCTACAGAAGTCCCTGACTTCCTCTCCCTGACTTGTGTTTCCAGGAGACGCTGTTGAGCTGTTTCCTGAGCATCGCGGACCAGGTCCTCCTCCCCTCCCTCTCCCTGCTGGAGAGCAACGCCTGCCTGTCGGAGGAGCTCTGGGGCCTCTTCAAGCTCTTCTCCTACCAACACAGGTACACACACGCCTAGACACACACACACACACAAAGACTGAGAAAAGACCAAAGCTGTGTTTATAAATATATTCTTTTTACTATTCTCATTCTAATCTCTTTCAAGAAAGTGCCCAGCAACGAATGCTTAAATATTAATAATTAATAACATGTATGTTTGTCCCTGCAGGTGTCTGTTGTATTTGACTGTAACATGTTTGTCCCTGCAGGTATCGATTGTACGGCCAGTGGAAGAACGAGACGTACTCCAGCCACCCTCTGCTGGTCAAGGTGAAGGCCCAGACCATCGACCGGGCCAAGTACATCATGAAGTAAGAGTTACCCTGACCATCTGCTGGAGACTGACCTCAGGGCTCAGAACCATGGACAGAACCACGGCTAACTAGGTCACATGACAGAACCACGGCTAACTAGGTCACATGACAGAACCACGGCTAACTAGGCCACATGACAGAACCACGGCTAACTAGGCCACATGACAGAACCACGGCTAACTAGGTCACATGACAGAACCACGGCTAACTAGGCCACATGACAGAACCACGGCTAACTAGGTCACATGACAGAACCACGGCTAACTAGGCCACATGACAGAACCACGGCTAACTAGGTCACATGACAGAACCACGGCTAACTAGGTCACATGACAGAACCACGGCTAACTAGGTCACATGACAGAACCACGGCTAACTAGGCCACATGACAGAACCACGGCTAACTAGGTCACATGACAGAACCACGGCTAACTAGGCCACATGACAGAACCACGGCTAACTAGGCCACATGACAGAACCACGGCTAACTAGGTCACATGACAGAACCACGGCTAACTAGGCCACATGACAGAACCACGGCTAACTAGGCCACATGACAGAACCACGGCTAACTAGGCCACATGACAGAACCACGGCTAACTAGGCCACATGACAGAACCACGGCTAACTAGGCCACATGACAGAACCACGGCTAACTAGGTCACATGACAGAACCACGGCTAACTAGGCCACATGACAGAACCACGGCTAACTAGGTCACATGACAGAACCACGGCTAACTAGGTCACATGACAGAACCACGGCTAACTAGGCCACATGACAGAACCACGGCTAACTAGGTCACATGACAGAACCACGGCTAACTAGGCCACATGACAGAACCACGGCTAACTAGGCCACATGACAGAACCACGGCTAACTAGGTCACATGACAGAACCACGGCTAACTAGGTCACATGACAGAACCACGGCTAACTAGGTCACATGACAGAGCCACGGCTAACTAGGTCACATGACAGAACCACGGCTAACTAGGTCACATGACAGAACCACGGCTAACTCTGTCAGCACTTTTTGTAGCTACTCCAATATTGATTGTATGCTTGAATTGCTTTGAGCCAATCGGAATCAAGGACCGGAACTATCCTGTTGATAATTATATTAAACCCGCAGGCGGTTGACGAAGGAGAATGTGAAGCCGTCTGGGAGGCAGATCGGAAAGCTGAGTCACAGCAACCCCACCATCCTCTTCGACTACGTAAGCATCGCCGTCTCACACTGTGGCCTAACCCCAACCCTATCAGCAACCCCAACCCTATCAGCAACCCCATCCCTATCAGCAACCCCAACCCTATCAGCAACCCCATCCCTATCGGCAACCCCATCCCTATCGGCAACCCCAACCCTATGGCCTGGCCCCAACCCTATCATCAACCCCAACCCTATCGGCAACCCCAACCCCATCGGCAACCCCAACCCTATCAGCAACCCCATCCCTATCAGCAACCCCAACCCTGGCTTTAACTCTAACCCTAACAACAACAACCCTAACCCTATCCCCGACCCTAACACTGTGACCTGGCCCTCATGTATCAGTTGGTTTTTCGACCATTTAGTGAACTGGTCCTCCTCATCATTGTGGTGTTGCTCTGTCTCAGATCCTGTCCCAGATCCAGTGGTATGATAACCTCATTGGGCCGGTGGTGGACTCTCTGAAGTACCTCACTTCCCTCAACTACGACCTGCTGGCCTGTATCCTCCAGCGCTGCACTTCTACCTGAGCTGGGCCTGCCCACTTCTGCAAATCTCTTTAAGACCAGCAAAATGTTTTTACAGACGCATGGAGTACACAAAAAATGAATATGAATGAATAACTACTGGACAGAGTGCAGAGTGGCTCTAGGAGTCTGAAGTTAGTAGAATGTATTTACTAATTATTAGGGGTAGTGTAGAACAGTTAAATCAGATAAATATTCACATTGTTATTTCGAACAGGGAAGTCGGGCATGGTGTGTTTTTTGCTGCAGTTTTTCTTAATCGACCAATCAGATTGCATCATCGAGGCTCTGGCCAATCCCGAGAAGGAGAAGATGAAACACGATGACACCACTATTTCCTCCTGGCTGCAGAGTACGTTCCCCTGTTTATCCTCTCAGCCAATCGGCTCTCTGTGAGCGGTCATGTGACGGTGTCATGTGACCTCGTCTCCCTAGGTCTGGCCAGTCTGTGTGGGGCCGTGTTCAGGAAGTACCCCATCGAGCTCGCAGGGCTGCTCCAATATGTGACCAATCAGCTGAAGGCAGGAAAGAGGTAACCAATCACTGAAGCCCACCTGGGACACAAATGTACATAAAACATACATAGACATACAAAAATATACAACTATAAAGCGGCTCAATGTGTTGCCACCAGACCAGAGAAGCAGTTCATGAAGGAGAACTAGTTTTCAGTGCTGCATTTTGAATAATTCACGCATCATTGAAACAAGCGTCTCAGTCGTCACCATTTGAGAACTTTGTGAAAGCCCATAGCTCTGCATTTCTCCAAGGACTCCACTAATGAAATCCTTATTCGTGTTTCACAACACCCACATCTCCAGAATAACCACCAAGTGTTTGGGTTTAATTGAGCGTGGATGTTGTAAACACTGCAGAACAGCCCCCCCACAGGGTCCAAACACGCCTATCCCATCCCTCCCCAGTGTGGAGAGAGCTGGAGGACGAGGATCTGCTACTTTTACGTACACTTTCCAATACACCGCCTCTGCAAATACTGCAGGCAGTTTTTTATGTTTGCCGTCCGCCAGAGGAGCTACAAGCACACTGGGACAACAGCCGGCGTGTGTTTCTGATTCTACAAACTGTACTTCTTACTGCAGGGTTGGGGGTTTCATTCCCTCTGGGGAATGTATTAAAGAATAGAAGATGAAGGTTGGGCTTTAAAACATAGCCGCCGTTCTCTGATCTGTTGTCTGAAGCCTGTAAGTTGTGTGTGTGTGTGTGTGTGTGTGTGTGCCCACGCAGCTTTGACCTGCTGATCCTGAAGGAGGTGGTGCAGAAAATGGCCGGGATCGAGATCACAGACGAGATGACGTCAGAGCAGCTGGAGGCCATGACCGGAGGAGAGCAGCTCAAAGCCGAGGTGAGCTCCTCGCCTTGTACACACACACACACACACACACACACACACACACACACACACACACACACACACACACTCTGGGCCGCATTCACCTAGCGTCCGTCTAGTAGTCCAGCACTACTAGTAGTGCTGTATATCTTTCTCTTTCTTTCTCTTTTGTGCTCTTCTATGTCTCTTGCTCACTCTCACTCCCACTCTCTGTCTCCCACTCTCACTCCCACTCTCTGTCTCCCACTCTCACTCACTGTCTCTGTCTCCCACTCTCTAACTCCCACTCTCTGTCTCCCATTCTGTCTCTGTCTCTCTAACTGTGTTTCTTCCCCCCTGCTTGTTCCTGGGGGTCGTGGCGTCCTCAGGGAGGGTACTTTGGGCAGATCAGGAACACTAAGAAGTCCTCCCAGCGGCTGAAGGACGCCTTGCTGGACCACGACCTGGCCCTGCCGCTCTGCCTCCTCATGGCCCAGCAGAGGAACGGGGTGGTCTTCCTGGAGGGAGGGGAGAAGCACCTCAAGCTGGTGGGGAAGCTCTACGACCAGGTGAGACCAACTCTGATCCAGGGCTGCAACCATTAGTCCATTAGTTGACCGACAGAAAATGAATTGAATCAAATTGTTATAATCAATAAATCGTTTGGGTCATTTATTAAGTACAAAAACCAAACATTTGCTGCTTCAGAAATTCAAATGTTTGGTTCATGGATCATTAAAATTGAATACTATTCAGTGTGATGTGTGGGCTGTTAGTTCAATGATGCGTGTCACGGTGAGACCCAATCAGTAACCTGGTATGGTTGACCAATAGCAGGCAGCGGCGTATTGTGGGGTGTGTGGGAAAGGTTGGACTAGTTGGGCTGAGTACCCAGCACACACTGCAGCGATGGGAGCCCACTGCAGCACTTCCATTTGGTCACACAGCAGCCATTTTGTCTGTGAACCGTCTAAACCAGGTCTGTTAGCTCTACAACCAGAGACAAACCTGTCCTTAACCAGGTCTCTGTTAGCTCTACAACCAGAGACAAACCTGTCCTAAACCAGGTCTCTGTTAGCTCTACAACCAGAGACAAACCTGTCCTAAACCAGGTCTCTGTTAGCTCTACAACCAGAGACAAACCTGTCCTTAACCAGGTCTCTGTTAGCTCTACAACCAGAGACAAACCTGTCCTTAACCAGGTCTCTGTTAGCTCTACAACCAGAGACAAACCTGTCCTTAACCAGGTCTCTGTTAGCTCTACAACCAGAGACAAACCTGTCCTAAACCAGGTCTCTGTTAGCTCTACAACCAGAGACAAACCTGTCCTTAACCAGGTCTCTGTTAGCTCTACAACCAGAGACAAACCTGTCCTTAACCAGGTCTCTGTTAGCTCTACAACCAGAGACAAACCTGTCCTTAACCAGGTCTCTGTTAGCTCTACCACCAGAGACAAACCTGTCCTAAACCAGGTCTCTGTTAGCTGTACAACCAGAGACAAACCTGTCCTAAACCAGGTCTCTGTTAGCTCTACAACCAGAGACAAACCTGTCCTTAACCAGGTCTCTGTTAGCTCTACAACCAGAGACAAACCTGTCCTTAACCAGGTCTCTGTTAGCTCTACAACCAGAGACAAACCTGTCCTTAACCAGGTCTCTGTTAGCTCTACAACCAGAGACAAACCTGTCCTAAACCAGGTCTCTGTTAGCTCTACCACCAGGTCTCAAGTCATTTCGGACTTAAAGGCTTGGCTATCGTCTGCCTTCCCCGTCTGCAGTGATTTAAAATGACATTTCTGTGAGGCGTGTGGAGGGTCGTTGTGAATCTTGATAGGAAGACTCTCTCATCTTCTGACAGCGGGGCCTGTGAGGGTCTGTAGACACGCCTGAAGGACTCTGAGACGCAGCGGACAGACTGTGTTTCTAAATCAGAATCTGGAAGTCAATTATTGATCAAGGTGACAGGAGAGCCTCTCGTGGCTTTCAGACGTGATCCTCTACCAACACTACAGCTCTGCTTATCGCTGCCTACCTCCCGCTTACATAGACATTTAATGACCCAAGCTTAATTTATATATATATGTATATATATTTATACATATATATATATACATATGAAACATCTGTCTAAAAACATTGTATTGGTACTGCTAGCCGTCCCTTGAAGGACGTTATGTGTTCCTTCTGAAGGTTTCTTCCCTCTGGTTTAGGGAGTTTCTCCTTGAAGTCCTCTAGAGGGTTTAGGGTTAGGAGGTGTTGTATCATGTGGGGTCTGGGTCTAACCCTTGAAGTCCTCTAGAGGGTTTAGGGTTAGGAGGTGTTGTATCATGTGGGGTCTGGGTCTAACCCTTGAAGTCCTCTAGAGGGTTTAGGGTTAGGAGGTGTTGTATCATGTGGGGTCTGGGTCTAACCCTTGAAGTCCTCTAGAGGGTTTAGGGTTAGGAGGTGTTGTATCATGTGGGGTCTGGGTCTAACCCTTGAAGTCCTCTAGAGGGTTTAGGGTTAGGAGGTGTTGTATCATGTGGGGTCTGGGTCTAACCCTTGAAGTCCTCTAGAGGGTTTAGGGTTAGGAGGTGTTGTATCATGTGGGGTCTGGGTCTAACCCTTGAAGTCCTCTAGAGGGTTTAGGGTTAGGAGGTGTTGTATCATGTGGGGTCTGGGTCTAACCCTTGAAGTCCTCTAGAGGGTTTAGGGTTAGGAGGTGTTGTATCATGTGGGGTCTGGGTCTGGGTCTGGGGTGTTGACTCCGCTGTCGTCCTGCAGTGCCACGACACGCTGGTCCAGTTCGGAGGCTTCCTGGCGTCCAACCTGAGCACCGAGGACTACATCAAGCGCGTGCCCTCCATCGACATCCTGTGTAACCAGTTCCACACGCCGCACGACGCCGCCTTCTTCCTGTCCAGGCCCATGTACGCCCACCAGATCCTGGTGAGGTCCACTTCCTGTTCATGTGCACCTGAATAGTTGGGGTGTAATGACGGTACCGTTACGGGATGACACGCACCGCTGCAACCGCACCCTTGCACACCTCGGGATGAGGAGGGAAAAACGGTGAACTGGTTGAGTTTCAGGTCCCTCAGTGTAAAAACGTAATGAAGAAACGCCATTTAGACCAAATATAAACTGTAGACCACCAAGAGATGTATTTTTCAAGGTTCGTTGGTATATTCGTATGTACAGTAGTAATGCTTCTAGTTCAAATGTTTATATTCATAAAGTCAGAGTACTAAAGCCATAGACATATATACATAGACGCCTCATGACGTGCTGGAACGTAACCCAGCGTCGCCGCCATATTGGTTGGGTCTCCTCACTCTAGTCTGCATAGGAGTCAACGGGAGAGCTATGCAGTATTTAGTGCAGCTTACGGCGCAGTATTGACACCAGATCGCGTTTACCTTTCACAAGTAAGACTGAACAATAATTCTTATTATTATTATTATTATTTTTTTTATTAATTCATCCTGTATCATAACTAAATCTTTGCCGTTTGTAACAAACCAAACTGTGTGAAAATCCAGTAAAAATTCGGGGAGTTCTGCTTATTAGTGTAGTTGGGGATACACTTCCTCAGTAGAAATAAATGCACTGGGGACCCATCCGAGATGGCGGCCGCGCACTGGGGACCCATCCAAGATGGCGGCCGCGCACTGGGGACCCATCCAAGATGGCGGCCGCGCACTGGGGACCCATCCAAGATGGCGGCCGCGCTGATACGTCAGCTCCAACAGGCACTATGAGGCGTCTACGTATATTATGTCTATGACTAAAACCATCAGTCATCGATCACACTCGTCGGTTATCACAGTTCCAATCCTTCATGGAGAAGACTTCACACCTTATAACTTCAACACTGCATCTCCTCACAGTAATTAGCCAACCGAAAAACCAGATCTCCATCATCCTGCTAAACTCCTCCCTCCCTGCTCCCATCTTCACGTTCGTTTCCGCGGCGACAGTCTCGCTACGACGAGCTGAAGAAGGCGGAGAAGGGCAGCCGCCAGCAGCCCAAGGTCCACAAGTACGTGGCGGCGTGTGAGCAGGTGATGACCCCGGTGCACGAGGCGGTGGTGTCGCTGCACCCGCCGCGCGTCTGGGACGACCTCCGACCCCAGTTCTACGCCACCTTCTGGTCCCTCACCATGTATGACCTGGCGGCGCCGCACACGGCCTACGAGAGGGAGGTGAACAAGCTGAAGGCTCAGATCAAAGCCATCGAGGACAACCCCGAGATAGTGAGCGCGCACACACACACGACACACACACGCATACACACACATACACACACACATACACACACATGCATACACACATGCATATACACACATGCATACACACATGCATACACACACACATGCATACACACACATGCATACACATGCATACACACACATGCATACACACATGCATATGCATACACATGCATACACACACATGCATACACACACGGCATACACACGCATACACACATGCATACACACATGCATACACACACACACATGCATACACACACATGCATACACATGCATACACACACATGCATACACACACATGCATACACACATGCATATGCATACACATGCATACACACACATGCATACACACACGGCATACACATGCATACACACATGCATACACACATGCATATACACACACATGCATACACACACACGCATACACACACATATGCATACACACACCACACGCATACACACACACACATGCATACACACATGCATATACACACACACATGCATACACATGCATACACACACACACATGCATACACACATGCATATACACACACACATGCATACACATGCATACACACGCATACACACACATGCATACACACACATACACACACATGCATACACACACATATGCATACACACACGGCATACACATGCATGCATACACATACATACATACACACACATGCATACACACACACACACCATGCATACACGCACAGACCATGCATACACACGCACACACACACACACAAACACACACACACACACACACAGCTTGGCATAAGGGGTTCCCACTGTCATCAACCCTTGAAAACGTATGGAATTTTAAAAATGTTTTCCATGTTTTGGGAAATAATGTCAACCGTACGTTTTTGGAAAAGTAATGGAAATTGAAAACCACGGTCAGAATTGTATTGATTTATGTAAATTTGAAAATGTAAATTGTTGTAAGTTGTAAGGTGAAAATAGGTCAGAGAATTTGGTATGAATTTATGGAAGTCATAGAGAAGTTTTGAAATTGAATGAGGAAGTAAGCGTGGGAACCATTACAGACACACACTGGTCAACTGTTTCCCTTCATATTCGTACTTCTGACTCTCTAACTTGTGACTGTCATGATGTGACTCCTCCTCCTCCTCCTGCTCCTCCTGTGACTGCAGCCTGTGAACAAGAAGAAGAAGGAGAAGGAGCGGTGCACAGCCCTGCAGGACAAGCTGCTGGAGGAGGAGAGGAAACAGCTGGAACACGTCCAGCGAGTCCTGCACCGCCTCAAACTGGAGAAGGACAACTGGTTACTGGCCAGTAAGTCTCCTGTTCCCCCCCCCCCCCCCCCAGTGCAAAGGTTCTGAGTTCGATCCCCAATGACTGAACTGTAAATAGATTAAGTCTAGTTCTGTTTCTTATAAGATGATGGGGGGGATACTGGCATGCTTCTTCAGACTTCAGTCTATTTGGCACCGTTCTGGAGTTTTTAGAGTATTCATAGTTTTATTTTGAGTAATTCTCATGTGAACTTCCTTCTGTCCAGAATCCACGAAGAACGAGACGATCACTAAGTTCCTGCAGCTCTGTCTGTTCCCTCGCTGCATCTTCTCTGCCATCGACGCCGTGTACTGCGCACGCTTCGTAGAGCTGGTCCACCAGCAGAAGACCCCCAACTTCTGCACCCTGCTGTGCTATGACAGAGTACGCCACACACACACACACACGCACACTTAATACACCCCACAATAATAACAAAACATCCACACCCTTAATACACCCCACAATAATAACAAAACATCCACACACTTATTACACCCCACAATAATAACAAAACATCCACACACTTATTACACCCCACAACAACAACACATCCACACACTTTATTACACCCCACAACAACAACAAAACATCCACACACTTATTACACCCCACAACAACAACACATCCACACACTTTATTACACCCCACAATAATAACAACACATCCACACACTTTATTACACCCCACAATAATAACAAAACATCCACACACTTAATACACCCCACAATAATAACAAAACATCCACACACTTTATTACACCCCACAACAACAACAACACATCCACACACTTATTACACCCCACAACAACAAAACATCCACACACTTATTACACCCCACAACAACAAAACATCCACACACTTATTACACCCCACAACAACAACAAAACATCCACACACTTATTACACCCCACAACAACAACAACACATCCACACACTTTATTACACCCCACAACAACAACAAAACATCCACACACTTAATACACCCCACAACAACAACAACACATCCACACACTTTATTACACCCCACAACAACAACAAAACATCCACACACTTAATAAACCCCACAACAACAACAACACATCCACACACTTTATTACACCCCACAACAACAACAAAACATCCACACACTTAATAAACCCCACAACAACAACAACACATCCACACACTTTATTACACCCCACAACAACAACAAAACATCCACACACTTAATACACCCCACAACAACAACAACACATCCACACACTTTATTACACCCCACAACAACAACACATCCACACACTTAATACACCCCACAACAACAAAACATCCACACACTTATTACACCCCACAACAACAACACATCCACACACTTATTACACCCCACAACAACAACAAAACATCCACACACTTATTACACCCCACAACAACAACACATCCACACACTTAATATACCCCACAACAACAACACATCCACACACTTATTACACCCCACAACAACAACACATCCACACACTTAATACACCCCACAACAACAACAACACATCCACACACTTATTACACCCCACAACAACAACACATCCACACACTTATTACACCCCACAACAACAAAACATCCACACACTTTATTACACCCCACAACAACAACAACACATCCACACACTTTATTACACCCCACAACAACAACAACACATCCACACACTTTATTACACCCCACAACAACAACAACACATCCACACACTTATTACACCCCACAACAACAACACATCCACACACTTATTACACCCCACAACAACAACACATCCACACACTTAATACACCCCACAACAACAAAACATCCACACACTTATTACACCCCACAACAACAACACATCCACACACTTATTACACCCCACAACAACAACAAAACATCCACACACTTATTACACCCCACAACAACAACACATCCACACACTTAATACACCCCACAACAACAACACATCCACACACTTATTACACCCCACAACAACAACACATCCACACACTTAATACACCCCACAACAACAACAACACATCCACACACTTATTACACCCCACAACAACAACACATCCACACACTTATTACACCCCACAACAACAACACATCCACACACTTAATACACCCCACAACAACAACACATCCACACACTTATTACACCCCACAACAACAACACATCCACACACTTATTACACCCCACAACAACAACACATCCACACACTTATTACACCCCACAACAACAACACATCCACACACTTAATACACCCCACAACAACAACAAAACATCCACACACTTTATTACACCCCACAACAACAACAAAACATCCACACACTTAATACACCCCACAACAACAACACATCCACACACTTATTACACCCCACAACAACAACACATCCACACACTTAATACACCCCACAACAACAAAACATCCACACACTTATTACACCCCACAACAACAACACATCCACACACTTATTACACCCCACAACAACAACAAAACATCCACACACTTATTACACCCCACAACAACAACACATCCACACACTTAATACACCCCACAACAACAACACATCCACACACTTATTACACCCCACAACAACAACACATCCACACACTTATTACACCCCACAACAACAACAAAACATCCACACACTTATTACACCCCACAACAACAACACATCCACACACTTAATACACCCCACAACAACAACACATCCACACACTTATTACACCCCACAACAACAACACATCCACACACTTAATACACCCCACAACAACAACACATCCACACACTTAATACACCCCACAACAACAAAACATCCACACACTTAATACACCCCACAACAACAACAACACATCCACACACTTTATTACACCCCACAACAACAACAACACATCCACACACTTAATACACCCCACAACAACAAAACATCCACACACTTTATTACACCCCACAACAACAACAACAACACATCCAGGTGATGGAAGTGGAGAAACGAAATCTGATGATAACATCTGTAGTAAAAACAATATATGATAAAGCGCTTCTCTGACGCATCGATTCCATAGAAACAATACAAAAATCCATATAACAAATTAAATAATAAGGATGATAACCAATATCCACACGTTGTGTGTGTGTTCTCAGGTGTTCTCCGCCATCATCTACACGGTGGCCAGCTGCACGGAGAACGAGTCGCGCCGCTACGGACGCTTCCTCTGCTGCATGCTGGAGACGGTGACGCGTTGGCATAGCGACCGCTCCATCTATGAGAAGGTACCGCCCGGTCTGTCCACACAAACTAACACACTAATGTACACCGTTGGTTAGTGGATGGGGTTGCAGCTCTGATCTCGCAGCTATCTATGCTAACTAGCCACATGCTAACTATCTATGCTAACTAGCCACATGCTAACTATATGCTAACTAGCCACATGCTAACTATCTCTCTGCATCCAGGAGTGTGCCAACTACCCCGGCTTCCTGACCATCTTCCGAGCGACGGGCTTCGACGGAGGGAACAAAGCCGACCAGCTGGACTACGAGAACTTCAGACACGTGGTCCACAAGTGGCACTACATGCTCACCAAGGTCTCCACCTCCACCCCTACTGTCCTTCACCATGTCCTGCTGTCCTAGCGTCTCCACCCCTACTGTCCTTCACCATGTCCTGCTGTCCTAGCGTCTCCACCCCTACTGTCCTTATGTCCTGCTGTCCTAGCGTCTCCACCCCTACTGTCCTTCACCATGTCCTGCTGTCCTTCACTATGTTCTGCTGTCCTTCACTATGTCCTGCTGTCCTAGCGTCTCCACCCCTACTGTCCTTCACCATGTCCTGCTGTCCTTCACTATGTTCTGCTGTCCTTCACTATGTCCTGCTGTCCTAGCGTCTCCACCCCTACTGTCCTTCACCATGTCCTGCTGTAGTTGTAAACGGTTTCCCTCCACCCTTACCAGGCGTCGGTGCACTGCCTGGAGACGGGCGAGTACACCCACATCAGGAACGTCCTCATCGTCCTCACCAAGATCCTGCCCTGCTACCCCAAGGTGCTGAACCTGGGCCAGGCACTGGAGTGCCGTGTCCACAAGATTTGCCAGGAGGAGAAGGAGAAGAGACCGGACCTCTACGCCCTGGCCATGGGGTAACATGCTCACCCTGGGACCCCACCCCACCCCCCCCCCCCCCCCCCCCCCCCGCTGGAGCTCAAAGCTTAGCATTTAATACTTGATAGCTTGTGTGACAGGGTTGGTCCGGCCACACGCCACCTAAGTGGCTTTCCTTTGGGCCCCTCCGACACAGGACACGGGTAGATGTAGTTCAAGGTGTTTATTGGAGTTTTACAGGCAAGATGTTATTCGCCGAGCTGATGGTACTTCATGTCATGACCGTGCTCCTCCTGGAGTGTGTGTGTGCTGATGGCTGGTTTATCCTGGGTGCCATGATTGCTCATGCACCACAGGTGTGCAGCCCCACCCAGCCATAGTCCAATTAGTCCGACTCAGGCCAGGTGAGGCTGTAAACCAGCCACCAACAACCAGGGCTTGAAAACGAAATTATTTTTCAATCGTTCCGCTCCGAACGGAACCGGTATATTTAACGTTTTCGTTCTTGCGTTCCGCCACCAACATATCGTTCCTGAACCGGTTCGGAACGTAAAATAACGTTCGTTCTTAACGTTCCGGCAGTGTTATTGGGCCTAGTCTATTTTTGTGGTCGATACCTTACAATAGACATAGTTATTGGTATTTGCCCTTAATTTACACAGTAGTCTAAATGGTGGTGGGAATTTGTGACAGCTGAGCTTAGCGGGCGGCGAAGTGAACGCGGCAACCAGATTTTTTTTTTTGTTTCATGAAATAGGCTATGCTTTTGTGAAATTTTATAGGCTATATAGAGAACGAAAAAAAAACGTTATTAACCGGTTTGGGGGATTTCAGAATAACGTTTCTGTTCCGGAACAGTTGAAGACCATTTGGTTTTCGTTTCCGTTTCCGTTCCTCGTAAAATTCTGTTCGTTTTCGATTTTCGTTTTCGTTCCTTGAACCGGTTCGGAGCCCTGCCAACAACACACACTCCACATAAACCCTCCACAGCTTGGTTTAGCCATCATGGATTAGCCACAGGAGTAGCTATCGCTTGATGTGTTTGCGTGTGCGTGTGCGTGTGCGTGTGCGTGTGCGTGTCAGGTACTCGGGTCAGCTGAAGGGGCGTAAGGCTCACATGGTCCCGGAGAACGAGTTCCACCACAAGGAGCAGTCGGTGCGCAGCAGCTGTCTGCCCAGCCAGCCGAACGGCCCCCCAGCCGCCAAACCCCCGGCCAGCAAGACGGACGACCCCGGGTCGGAGGACGGAGGTGAACTCTCTCTCTCTCTCTCTCTCTCTCTCTCTCTCTCTCTCTCTCTCTCTCTCTCTCTCTCTCTCTCTCTCTCTCTCTCTCTCTCTCTCTCTCTCTCTCTCTCTCTCTCTCTCTCTCTCTCTCTCTCTCTCTCCATCTTACCTCCTCCCCCTTTCTCTGTCTATTCCTCTCTCTCTCTCTCTCTCTCTCGCCATCTTACCTCCTCCTCCTCCCCCTTTCTCTGTCTATTCCTCTCTCTCTCTCTCGCCATCTTACCTCCTCCTCCTCCCCCTTTCTCTGTCTATTCCTCTCTCTTTCTGTCTCGCCATCTTACCTCCTCCTCCTCCCCCTTTCTCTGTCTATTCCTCTCTCTCTCTCTCTCTCTCTCTCTCTCTTTCTGTCTCGCCATCTTACCTCCTCCTCCTCCCCCTTTCTCTGTCTATTCCTCTCTCTCTCTCTCTCTCTTCTGTCTCGCCATCTTACCTCCTCCTCCTCCTCCCCCTTTCTCTGTCTATTCCTCTCTCTCTCTCTCTCTCTCTCTCTTATGTCTCGCCATCTTACCTCCTCCTCCTCCTCCCCCTTTCTCTGTCTATTCCTCTCTCTCTCTCTCTCTTATGTCTCGCCATCTTACCTCCTCCTCCTCCTCCCCCTTTCTCTGTCTATTCCTCTCTCTCTCTCTCTCTCTCTCTCTCTCTTATGTCTCGCCATCTTACCTCCTCCTCCTCCCCCTTTCTCTGTCTATTCCTCTCTCTCTCTCTCTCTCTTTCTATCTCGCCATCTTACCTCCTCCTCCTCCTCCTCCCCCTTTCTCTGTCTATTCCTCTCTCTCTCTCTCTCTCTCTCTCTCTTTCTGTCTCGCCATCTTACCTCCTCCTCCTCCCCCTTTCTCTGTCTATTCCTCTCTCTCTCTCTCTCTCTCTCTCTTATGTCTCGCCATCTTACCTCCTCCTCCTCCTCCCCCTTTCTCTGTCTATTCCTCTCTCTCTCTCTCTCTCTCTCTCTTATGTCTCGCCATCTTACCTCCTCCTCCTCCTCCCCCTTTCTCTGTCTATTCCTCTCTCTCTCTCTCTCTCTCTCTCTCTCTCTTATGTCTCGCCATCTTACCTCCTCCTCCTCCCCCTTTCTCTGTCTATTCCTCTCTCTCTCTCTCTTTCTGTCTCGCCATCTTACCTCCTCCTCCTCCTCCTCCTCCCCCTTTCTCTGTCTATTCCTCTCTCTCTTTCTGTCTCGCCATCTTACCTCCTCCCCCTCCCCCTTTCTCTGTCTATTCCTCTCTCTCTCTCTCTCTCTCTTTCTGTCTCGCCATCTTACCTCCTCCTCCTCCTCCTCCCCCTTTCTCTGTCTATTCCTCTCTCTCTCTCTCTTTCTGTCTCGCCATCTTACCTCCTCCTCCTCCCCCTTTCTCTGTCTATTCCTCTCTCTCTCTCTCTCTCTCTTCTGTCTCGCCATCTTACCTCCTCCTCCTCCTCCTCCCCCTTTCTCTGTCTATTCCTCTCTCTCTCTCTCCTTTTCCGTCCGGCCATCTTCCTTTGTCTCTCCATCTCTGTGGTGTTAAGAATGTGAATGTGTTCGTAGATCGGAGTAAAGACAAGACCCCAGGAACCACCAAGCCGCTGAGCAAAGCCAACAGCACCGCAGCCAAGGTGACCACCAGCAACGGGAACTCTGCTCCCAACAGGTCGGTGTTTACTTCCTGTATGTCATGTAAATAATAATAATAATAATAATAATAATAATAATAATAATAATAATAATAATAATAATAATAATGATAATAATAATAATAATGCCTGTATGTCATGTATAAATACAGTGTGTCCAGAGGGCCTGCCCTCTAGTGGAGGAGCTGGTGTACTGCCTGCATGGTAACCCTCTCCTGGTCTCCTCACAGCACCAAGAGTGCCAAGGAGGACAAGGAGAAAAGCGGCAAGGAGAAGAAGGAGAAGAAGGAGAAGACGCCCGGTGCCACGCCCGAGGCCAAGGGAGACCGCCGCGACAAGCAGAGGGAGGAGCGAGGAAAGGAGGAGCGCAGCGGAGCAGCAAAGGAGGAGCGCGCGGCCGGGCGCGAGGGTAAGGAGCGGACCCCCAAGGCAGAGCGCGACAAGCTGAAGGAGGAGAAGAGCGGCGGCGGCGGCGGAGGCGGCGGCGGCAAGGAGGAGGCGAAGGAGGCGTCCAGGGAGTCTAAGAGCAAGGAGAAGGAGCGGGGAGCGGCCAGCGGAGCCAAGCTGCCTGCACCCAGACCGGAGTCTGCTGAGTCTGAGAGGGGTGGGTCACACACACACACACACACACACACACACACCACATACACACACACACACACACCTCATGCATGTATGAAATGTGCTTTATAAATAAAGTTGACTTGATTGAATGTGGAAGTTGTCTTCAGGGTTCGAGTGTTTTCATAACCTCGTCTCCTCCCTCCCCAGATAACAAAAGGCGAAAGCTGGACAGCCATTCGTCTCCGTCCCACTCGTCGTCTGTAAAGGTTAGTATGGCCTGAGGTCGTGTTCCCCCTCTGCCCCTCCCCCCGGGCCGCCAGACCACCGGAGACCCCCCCAGCCCGGAGCCGGGAGCCCCCAGACCCTGCAGCTCTATGGACTCTACTGTCTCCCCCCACCTTAAGCCTGATGGACTTTCCACCCAGGAGCGTTATTTATATGTTAAATTATTTTCTTATTGAAAGAGTGCAGTATTTTCGTATAGAGGGAAGCAGTCGTAGAGTGCCTTGAGAAGATGTTTTTTTGTACCGTTGCACCCATGCCCACCCCTCGCCAGTATTTTTTCATACAAGAGAAGTTCGGCTGCAGGGAAATTTTCCAAAGTTTCAATCAAAAGTTCCCCCCCCCCCCCCCCCCCCCAATTCCATCTCCCGGAGAGGAGAGTTTTTACCAGCCTGGAGTTCAGTCCTGACCTCATCATCAGAGTTGTTGTCCCCAAGAAGATCTGAAGCACTTTAGCCTCTGTGTCCCGTATCCGCGGCGATCCTCTGTGTCCCGTATCCGCGGCGATCCTCTGTGTCCCGTATCCACGGCGATCCTCCTCTGTGTCCCGTATCCACGGTGACGGTGGTTGTCGCCGTGGCCACGCCTGACGACCCCGGCCCCGCCCCCACCCTGACGGAGATCCAGAAGACGGTTTGGCGGGCCATGTTTCACCGGTTGGTGTTGAAGAGATTGCAGACATCTCTTCACCTCCAGATGTGTTCCTGCGACCCCTCCCCCCCCCCCCCACACAGCGCCCTATTGGTCCCCAGCTCACGCCGAGAGAAGAGAGGCCGCCAGCCGACCTGAAGACCCCCCAATCCTCCCCCCCCCCCCCCCCCCCCCCACCAGCCCTCACATCAGAAACAGAGGGAGAGCTAAGCAAAACGGCCCCTCCTCCAAAGAAAGGAAGGAGAGGAGTGATGGAAGGAAAGGAGAGATGGAAGGAAAGGAGAGATGGAAGAGGCGAGCGAGATTGTCCCCGAGTCAACAGTAACCACGGCAACGCTAGCGGTGTAATAGTAGCCCTGCGAGGTGTAGGCTCCAGCGTGTCTCCACCTGTAAGTGACAGATACTCAGATACACTGGCGCTAGCACACCTGGCGCTAGCACACCTAGCGCTAGCACACCTGGCGCTAGCACACCTGGCGCTAGCACACCTAGGGCTAGCACACCTGGCGCTAGCACACCTGGCGCTAGCACACCTAGGGCTAGCACACCCCCTGCGCTAGCACACCTGGAGCTACCACACCTGGAGCTACCACACCTAGCACTTAGCACTTTAGACACACACCAGCTCACCACAGCCCTTCCATGACACGCTGCAGACAGGTTCTAGATATACAACCCATAGATATATAACTCTATAGATGTATAACTCTATAGATGTATAACTCTATATAGATATATAACTATAGATGTATAACTCTATATAGATGTATAACTCTATATAGATTTATAATTCTACATAGATGTATAACTATATAGATGTATAACTCTATAGATGTATAACTCTATATAGATATATAACTATAGATGTATAACTCTATATAGATGTATAACTCTATATAGATATATAACTCTATAGATGTATAACTCTACATAGATGTATAACTCTATATAGATATATAACTCTATAGATGTATAACTCTACATAGATGTATAACTCTATATAGATATATAACTCTATAGATGTATAACTATATATAGATGTATAACTATATAGATGTATAACTCTATAGATGTATAACTATATATAGATGTATAACTATATAGATGTATAACTCTATATAGATGTATAACTCTATAGATGTATAACTATATAGATGTATAACTCTATAGATGTATAACTCTATATAGATATATAACTCTATAGATGTATAACTCTATATAGATATATAACTATAGATGTATAACTCTATATAGATGTATAACTCTATATAGATGTATAACTCTACATAGATGTATAACTATATAGATATATAACTCTATATAGATGTATAATTCTACATAGATGTATAACTATATAGATGTATAACTCTATATAGATGTATAACTCTATAGATGTATAATTCTACATAGATGTATAACTATATAGATGTATAATTCTACATAGATGTATAACTATATAGATGTATAACTATATATAGATATATAACTCTATATAAGATGTATAACTCTATATAGATGTATAACTCTACATAGATGTATAACTATATAGATGTATAACTCTATATAGATGTATAATTCTACATAGATGTATAACTATATAGATGTATAACTCTATATAGATGTATAACTCTATAGATGTATAACTCTATATAGATATATAACTCTATAGATGTATAACTCCATGCTCAGTATTGACAGGTGTGACCTTGTCCAAGCCTTGATCCCTGAAGGTCAGAGGTCAGATTTGGAGAAGAAGCGGGCAGCCTCCTCCACCTCCCCCTTCCTCCTCCTCCTCCTCCTCCTCCCCCTTTTTACCTCCTCCCTCCTCCCCTCCCCCCCCCCAGCGGCTCACCTGTCATGTCCATTCATTCCTACAGGACGCTAACAACGACCCCAAGGACTCGGCCAGCAAGGTTTGACTCACTACTCTGCTACCCGCCTCTCTCTAACCCTCCTAACATTACTAACATAGTGACTAGTTATGATGTCATAAACATAACTATAATAACTATCCTAACCCCTACCTGCTCCCTAAGGACACGCTGCTTAAGGATGGAGCTTGAGTCGCTTGGGTTAAAATGATAAATGACTGAAGTATCAACCAGGTGTTCAGCCTTCACACCCTGGAGACACAATGAAAAATTACATTTTATTTAGACTAATTAAATTAAATAACCGTAAGATTATCCGTGTGGAGGTGAGACAGCCGTTTGTGATGAAGCTACAGAGGCCAGAGGACGAACCGACTGACCTCCTCCCTCAAACTGTTCTAGTGAACGACTCTGAGGTTTATCTGGAGGAACGTTTTGATGTCAAATCCCTCACAGGTTTCAGTTGAACAAGTCCTGATGTAGATGCTGCAGTTTCCCTGTCTCTCTGTCTGTCTCTCTGTCTGTCTGTCTGTCTCTGTGTAATATTAGCAGGACTCAGCAGCAGATATTTTTTGATGTACATCAGAAATGAGAATATTGACATAGAAGGAACAGAAACAACCGACACTTACATCATCACAGCTGTGCCTCCTATTTCTACTTGTATTTATACTTTATATATATATTTATTTTTATGTATTTATTTATACTAGGTGTAATTACCATGGAGATGACTGGGTAGCATTATTTTTATTAGGGATGTCCGATATTGGCTTTTTTACCGATAACCGATATTGTTCAACTCTTAATTTCTGATACCGATATCTACCGATACCGATACCGATATATGCGGAAACTTTGAAATAATTCCAAACTTTGAAATAATTCCAAACTTTGAAATAATTCCAAACTTTGAAATAATTCCAAACTTTGAAATAATTCCAAACCACCGACATAACCACAGCTACAACTAGCGTCCCGCTACACGGCCGCACAGCCCAGGGTTGTTATGGAGACGGCGCGGCGCGTTTGATGATGTCATCAAACGTCCTCACTTGAAACATAACAGATGTCTGAAATTATTTCAAACAAAGTGTTTATTATTTATTTCACACTGTCTTTGTACTGACAGAAAACGGTCTCTTGCATTGGACTCAGGACAGTTAGAGCTCTCCAACGGTATAACAGCCAGAGGACACTTTAGTCACTTTGAGCTCTTTTAAAAACCCATACCCATATTTTACCATATTGATTTTTTTATGCCAATATCGGCCGATAATATCGGACATCCCTAGTTTTTATGATATATAATTTTACACAGAGATAATCATACTGCTCTCCGGTGTGCGTAACGTGTGTGCGTCTCCGCAGCAGCAGCACGCCGCCTACAACTGTGTGTCGCGCTCCAAGAGCAGAGAGAGGGAGATGGACAAGAAGGAGAACGACGGAGCGACGCCGCGCTCCAAGGACAAGAAGGAAGAGAAGGAGCGCAAGGAGAGGAAGAGAGTGAGTAGTGAGACGTGTGGAGACAGAGGGGGAGATGTTGGAGTGAGACCAGAGAGTGAGATGTTGTAGTGAGACCAGAAGTGTGCAGTAGTGTGGAGACCAGAGAGTGAGATGTTGTGAGACCAGAGAGTGAGATGTTGTAGTGAGACCAGGGAGTGAGAGGTAGTAGTGAGACCAGAAGTGTGCAGTAGTGTGGAGACCAGAGAGTGAGATGTTGTGAGACCAGAGAGTGAGATGTTGTAGTGAGACCAGGGAGTGAGAGGTAGTAGTGAGACCAGAGGGTGAGATGTTGTAGTGAGACCAGGGAGTGAGATGTTGTAGTGAGACCAGGGAGTGAGATGTTGTAGTGAGACCAGGGAGTGAGATGTTGTAGTGAGACCAGGGAGTGAGAGGTAGTGAGACCAGGGAGTGAGATGTTGTAGTGAGACCAGGGAGTGAGATGTTGTAGTGAGACCAGGGAGTGAGAGCTAGTGAGACCATAAGTGTGCAGTAGTGTGGAGACCAGAGAGTGAGATGTGAGACCAGAGAGTGAAATGTTGTAGTGAGACCAGAGGGTGAGATGTTGTAGTGAGACGAGGGAGTGAGATGTTGTAGTGAGACCAGGGAGTGAGAGGTAGTGAGATGTTGTGATATGTTGCGAGACCAGAGAGTGAGATGTTGTAGTGAGACCAGGGAGTGAGATGTTGTAGTGAGACCAGGGAGTGAGACCAGGGAGTGAGATGTTGTAGTGAGACCAGGGAGTGAGACCAGGGAGTGAGATGTTGTAGTGAGACCAGGGAGTGAGAGGTAGTGAGACCAGGGAGTGAGACCAGGGATTGAGACCAGAGAATGAGAGCTAGTGAGACCAGACGTGTGCAGTAGTGTGGAGACCAGATAGTGAGATGTTGTGAGACCAGAGAGTGAGATGTTGTGAGACCAGTGAGTGAGATGTTGTAGTGAGACCAGAGGGTGAGATGTTGTAGTGAGACCAGGGAGTGAGATGTTGTAGTGAGATCAGGGAGTGAGATGTTGTGATATGTTGTGAGACCAGAGAGTGAGATGTTGTAGTGAGACCAGGGAGTGAGATGTTGTAGTGAGACCAGAGAGTGAGATGTTGTAGTGAGACCAGGGAGTGAGATGTTGTAGTGAGACCAGGGAGTGAGATGTTGTAGTGAGACCAGGGAGTGAGATGTTGTAGTGAGACCAGGGAGTGACCTCTCCATCTTCCTCTCCTCAGGACCACATCATCAGCGACTCCGAGGCCAACCAGGAGACCAAGAGGAGGAAGGACGAGAACGGAACCAGTGAGCTCCTCTTGTCTTCTTCATCATCACCATCATCATCACGTATCTCACCACACACACACGTCACATGATCCACACCTTCTCACCCCCAGACTCCTGTAAGAACAGTAAGAGCACCAGCCCCTCCTCAGACCCGCCTCCCTCCGCCGAGAAGGAGAAGACCAAACGCTCCAAGTCCTCCAGTAAGGAGAAGAGCGACTCTGTGAAGCCGGAGAGAACGTCTTCTGGAGGCAAGAAGGTCAGATCACCCCCTCTGTTTATTATGGTCTACTGTCCTCACCTCTACTGTCCTCACCTCTACAGTACTGTCCTCACCTCTACTGTCCTCACCTCTGCTGTCCTCACCTCTGCTGTCCTCACCTCCTCTATCCTCACCTCTACTGTCCTCACCTCCTCTATCCTCACCTCTACTGTCCTCACCTCCTCTATCCTCACCTCTACTATCCTCACCTCTACTGTCCTCTACAGTACTGTCCTCACCTCTACTGTGTTCACCTCCTCTATCCTCACCTCTACTGTCATCACCTCCTCTATCCTCACCTCTACTGTCCTCACCTCCTCTATCCTCACCTCTACTGTCATCACCTCCTCTATCCTCACCTCTACTGTCATCACCTCCTCTATCCTCACCTCTACTGTCCTCACCTCCTCTATCCTCACCTCTACTGTCCTCACCTCCTCTATCCTCACCTCTACTGTCCTCACCTCTGCTGTCCTCACCTCTACTGTCCTCACCTCTACTGTCCTCACCTCTACTGTCCTCACCTCTGCTGTCCTCACCTCTGCTGTCCTCACCTCTGCTGTCCTCAGCTCTGCTGTCCTCACCTCTACTGTCCTCACCTCTACTGTCCTCACCTCCTCTATCCTCACCTCTACTATCCTCACCTCTACTGTCCTCCTCTACAGTACTGTCCTCACCTCTACTGTCCTCACCTCTACTGTGTTCACCTCCTCTATCCTCACCACTACTGTCATCACCTCCTCTATCCTCACCTCTACTATCCTCACCTCTACTGTCCTCACCTCTGCTGTCCTCACCTCCTCTATCCTCACCTCTACTGTCCTCACCTCCTCTATCCTCACCTCTACTGTCCTCACCTCTACTGACCTCACCTCTACTGTCCTCACCTCTACTGTCCTCACCTCCTCTATCCTCACCTCTACTGTCCTCACCTCCTCTATCCTCACCTACTGTCCTCACCTACTGTATCCTCACCTACTGTCCTCCCCTCTACTGTCCTCATCTACTGTCCTCACCTCTACTGTCCTCATCTCTACTGTTCTCATCTCCTCTATCCTCACCTCCTCTATCCTCACCTCTACTGTCCTCACCTCTACTATCCTCACCTCTACTGTCCTCACCTCCTCTATCCTCACCTCTACTATCCTCACCTCTACTGTCCTCACCTCCTCTATCCTCACCTCTACTGTCCTCACCTCCTCTATCCTCACCTCTGCTGTCCTCACCTCTGCTGTCCTCACCTCTATCCTCACCTCTACTGTCCTCACCTCTACTGTCCTCACCTCCTCTATCCTCACCTCTGCTGTCCTCACCTCTGCTGTCCTCACCTCTGCTGTCCTCACCTCTACTATCCTCACCTCTGCTGTCCTCACCTCTGCTGTCCTCACCTCTACTATCCTCACCTCTGCTGTCCTCACCTCTGCTGTCCTTACCTCCTCTATCCTCACCTCTACTGTCCTCACTTCTACAGTACTGTCCTCACCTCCTCTATCCTCACCTCCTCTACCCTCACCTCCTCTATCCTCACCTCCTCTATCCTCACCTCCTCTATCCTCACCTCTGCTGTATTTCATGTCTTCAGGAGTCTCGCCACGATAAGGAGAAGTCTGAGAAGAAGGAGAAGAGAGACAGCAGTAGTGGAAAAGAAGAGAAGAAACAATATCCTTGAAAATCACTTGTGGACCTCTGTGTCTGTCTGTCATCCTCCCTGTCTGTCTGTCTCTTACTCTGTCTGTCTGTCTCTTACTGTGTCTGTCTGTCTCTTACTGTGTCTGTCTGTCTCCCTCCCTGTCCATCTGTCTCTCTTTCTGTCCATCTAACACTTTGTTTTGGACCGTTTCCCTTAACGTTGTCACTCATAAATCGTCAGACAAGCACAGATAATGTGCTCCGCCACCACAGTGAAGGTAAGACCCCAACATCTTCTGCTGGTCCTCCTCTCTGTCCTCTGGTCCTCCACATCTTCTACTGGTCCTCCTCTCTCTGTCCTCTGGTCCTCCACATCTTCTACTGGTCCTCCTCTCTGTTCCTCCACATCTTCTACTGGTCCTCCCCTCTGTCTGTTGTCTTGGTTCCTCAATATCTTCTAGTGGTCCTCCTCTCTGTTGTCTCGGTTCCTCACTGTGTTCCTCCTGCTGCTCACAGAACCGGAGAAGCTTTCATCAGCACATGTTAGCCCTCGGACATCCTGAACGAGATCTGCTGCTTCTTTTTGGTTTCTGTGTCGACACTGCCCAGGAACGTCAGCTGTAGTTTATGGACTCTCAACTCTCGTTGTTTTTATGTTTCATTTTAAATGTGATTCCTGTTGACCACCTCAAAGTGTTATGATTTTTTTATGGTAGAACTTGAGCACAAAGTGTTGCTCGCGTCGCTAGTGTGTACCGGCCTTTAGCTCCTACACATCCTCCCACACACACCTTTTAATGAGCGTTTAGATGAATACAAATACAAAGGACCAGTTTGTATATTATGTGTACAATAATAAAGAGGGGAACATGAATTCAAATCATGTTTGTTTTTTTTGTTTTGGATTTTTTTTTTTTTTTTCAATTTATGTCACTATTTGTTCACTGTTTTGTGTTTTCAGGTTTTTACATAATTTATAAAATGACAAAAAAAATGGCAGTTTATTCTCCCTGAAAATGCAGAATTGTAAAATAAAGAATAAAATCCCACTTCTAAAGTTCTGTATTGGACTAAAACTGTTTCAAGTAACTTTTTGGAGTTTTTAATCTGCTGTACTCAAGTGTACGCTTTTTTAAAACCAATAAATAATGGATTTCTTAGTGTGTCACTTTGATCTTGTCTCATGCTTTTATTTTGTAAAACCATCTGTTTCTTATGTGATATCAATTCTTGTACCAACGAACAAATGATTTGGCATTTCTGTAATGTAATATTATATGCATTGTATGATAACTTTAAGGTTTGGAGATCCGGTTTGATCCGGCGGTTCTCCTCAACGGGGGGGAAATCAGTTGAAGGATTTCAACTCACTAAGCGTTTTTTTAAAGTGTTGGAAAGAACTCAACACATGTAAATAAGTAGTAAGTACAACACAATAAAATAAATATACAAAACAAAATATAAAGAAGTTGCTTTTATTTAGGAAAAGAATGTAATAAAAGTGTTTGTACACGGATCCTGCGGTCTGCATGCCTCTCCCCCCCTGGAGGGACTGAGGTTTGACCTTCAGGGGTCGTTAAGCCATCAACAGTCTGACATGCGTTTCACTTGGGGAGGAAATCTAAATTAAAGTTTCAGCCGTTAATGAGAAGCGTCTTTACATCTCTTTACATCTCTATCTCGATTAAAACATCACATTTACACACAAGCCGCCATCTTATTCCACTTCCTGTTCTGGATGTCCAAAAGCCAACTGGCGATAAAACGCAATGTAATACAAAATGCAGCTGCTGATGTCACAACTAAACGGGGGGGGGGGGGGGGGGGGGGGGGGTTAAATATTAAATATAAACTTCATTAAATAGGGAATAGCACAGTTTGTACAGGAATGCAGTCTTAACACCTCCACCTGTTTTTTAAAGATGTGAATGATGAGGTCTTTAGGATGTGAGCTGCTGATACTATCTTTAGGTGTAGCTGTTTATTCTGTCTTTAGGATGTGAGCTGTTGATGCTGTCTTTAGGATGTGAGCTATTGTCTTTAGGATGTGAGCTGTTGATGCTGTCTTTAGGATGTGAGCTGTTGATGCTGTCTTTAGGATGTGAGCTGTTGATGCTGTCTTTAGGATGAGCTGTTGTCTAGGATGTGAGCTGGTGATGCTGTCTTTAGGAGGTGTAGCTGTTGATGCTGTCTAGGATGTGAGCTGTTGATGTCTTTAGGATGTGAGCTGTTGTCTTTAGGAGGTGTAGCTGTTGATGCTGTCTTTAGGGTGTGAGCTGTTGATGCTGTCTAGGATGTGAGCTGTTGATGCTGTCTAGGATGTGAGTTGTTGATGCTGTCTTTAGGATGTGAGCTGTTGTCTCTAGGATGTGAGCTGTTGTCTAGGATGTGAGCTGTTGTCTCTAGGATGTGAGCTGTTGTCTAGGATGTGAGCTGTTGTCTAGGATGTGAGCTGTTGTCTCTAGGATGTGAGCTGTTGTCTAGGATGTGAGCTGTTGTCTAGGATGTGAGCTGTTGTCTCTAGGATGTGAGCTGTTGATGTTGTCTTTAGGATGTGAGCTGTTTAGGATGTGAGCTGTTGTCTAGGATGTGAGCTGTTGTCTCTAGGATGTGAGCTGTTGATGTCTCTAGGATGTGAGCTGTTGTCTTTAGGATGTGAGCTGTTGTCTAGGATGTGAGCTGTTGTCTCTAGGATGGGAGCTGTTGTCTAGGATGTGAGCTGTTGTCTTTAGGATGTGAGCTGTTGTCTCTAGGATGTGAGCTGTTGTCTAGGATGTGAGCTGTTGTCTAGGATGTGAGCTGTTGTCTAGGATGTGAGCGTGGGGATGTGAGTACCTCATAGCTGCACTAGATATTACAGACGGTCTTTGTCTTCGTCGTCCGCACCGAAGCCTTTCAGAGCACAAACCTCACAGTCACATGATTCACATTTTCCAATAAAAAAACAACCATGTCATCACTATTACTGATCTTAATCTATGAATTAAATTGTATTATACTATAGCACTGAAAATAAAACCTTAGAGTAAAATAAGTAGATGACTTTACTACACTAAGTATAACATTAAAACACAAACTTAAAAGTTTTCACCACAGAATATGGAGAGGATTCAAACTATTAACGTGTTCAGAGTCCCGATGGTTTCCTGTGGAAACAAAACCAGAAAGTCTTCAGCCACTCGGCGGCGTTTGAGTCCTGAAGTGTCTCAAGGAGTCTCTCGGTTCCAATTGAAGTTGCATTGCCATGATGCCGTGTGTTCGGTAAGGCACTACGAGTCGGATCGCAGGTTCGATTCCCCGCCGAACGCCCGTCAGCCAACATGGAGATCCGGAGGAGCGGGTTAGACGGCTCCACAGTCCAGCCCTGTGTGTGTGTGTGTGTGTGTGTGTGTGTGTGTGTGTGTGACTGTCCAGGGTTCAGCCACCGTTAGGATTGACGTTTCCAATCTGCAAATGTAATGAAGATCATAAGTTTTGCAGATAAATCCTAATTTAAATACATTTTAATACATAACTCATTTCGTTGGAGTGATTAATAAACGGATTTTACCTGTCAGCTATAATTTGTGTGCAGATGTAATCCTTAATTAAATCTAAACAATAATTACAGTGTCTCCCCCTCAACTTTGTCACCGTTTCATTTTATATATTAAGATGATTTTTACAAATAATCAGAGAAATTACAAATATTCAATTCAATTATTGTCCACAAGCTTGGAGTCAATCAAGTGTGGGGGGGGCAGAAGGGTTACCTGCCGACGTCTACCTCTGGAAAGAAGGGTTACCTGCCGAGGTCTACCTCAGGGCAGAAGGTCTACCTCTGGGCAGAAGGTCTACCTCTGGGCAGAAGGGTTACCTGCCGAGGTTTACCTCTGGGCAGAAGGTCTACCTCTGGGCAGAAGGGTTACCTGCCGAGGTCTACCTCTGGGCAGAAGGGTTACCTGCCGAGGTCTACCTCTGGGCAGAAGGTCTACCTCAGGGCAGGAGGGTTACCTGCCGAGGTCTACCTCTGGGCAGAAGGTCTACCTCTGGGCAGAAGGTCTACCTCTGGGCAGAAGGGTTACCTGCCGAGGTTTACCTCTGGGCAGAAGGTCTACCTCTGGGCAGGAGGGTTACCTGCCGAGGTCTATCGCTGGGCAGAAGGTCTACCTCTGGGCAGAAGGTCTACCTCTGGGCAGAAGGGTTACCTGCCGAGGTCTACCTCTGGGCAGAAGGTCTACCTCTGGGCAGAAGGGTTACCTGCCGAGGTCTACCTCTGGGCAGAAGGTCTACCTCTGGGCAGAAGGGTTACCTGCCAAGGTCTACCTCTGGGCAGAAGGTCTACCTCTGGGCAGGAGGGTTACCTGCCGAGGTCTACCTCTGGGCAGAAGGTCTACATCTGGGCAGAAGGTTTACCTTCCGAGGTCTACCTCTGGGCAGAAGGGTTACCTGCCGAGGTTTACCTCTGGGCAGAAGGTCTACCTCTGGGCAGAAGGGTTACCTGCCGAGGTCTACCTCTGGGCAGAAGGTCTACCTCTGGGCAGAAGGGTTACCTGCCGAGGTCTATCTCTGGGCAGAAGGTCTACCTCTGGAAAGAAGGGTTACCTGCCAAGGTCTATCTCTGGGCAGAAGGTCTACCTCTGGGCAGAAGGGTTACCTGCCGAGGTCTACCTCTGGGCAGAAGGTCTACCTCTGGAAAGAAGGGTTACCTGCCAAGGTCTATCTCTGGGCAGAAGGTCTACCTCTGGGCAGAAGGGTTACCTGCCGAGGTCTACCTCTGGGCAGAAGGTCTACCTCTGGGCAGAAGGGTTACCTGCCGAGGTCTACCTCTGGGCAGAAGGTCTACCTCTGGGCAGAAGGGTTACTTGCCGAGGTCTACCTCTGGGCAGAAGGGTTACCTGCCGAGGTCTACCTCTGGGCAGAAGGTCTACCTCTGGGCAGAAGGTTTACCTCTGGGCAGAAGGGTTACTTGCCGAGGTCTACCTCTGGGCAGAAGGGTTACCTGCCGAGGTCTACCTCTGGGCAGAAGGTCTACCTCTGGGCAGAAGGTCTACCTCTGGGCAGAAGGTCTACCTCTGGGCAGAAGGGTTACTTGCCGAGGTCTACCTCTGGGCAGAAGGGTTACCTGCCGAGGTCTACCTCTGGGCAGAAGGTCTACCTCTGGGCAGGAGGGTTACCTGCCGAGGTCTACCTCTGGGCAGAAGGTCTACATCTGGGCAGAAGGGTTACCTGCCGAGGTCTACCTCTGGGCAGAAGGTCTACCTCTGGGCAGAAGGGTTACCTGCCGAGGTCTACCTCTGGGCAGAAGGTCTACATCTGGGCAGAAGGGTTACCTGCCCAGGTCTACCTCTGGGCAGAAGGTCTACCTCTGGGCAGAAGGGTTACCTGCCGAGGTCTACCTCTGGGCAGAAGGTCTACATCTGGGCAGAAGGGTTACTTGCCGAGGTCTACCTCTGGGCAGGAGGGTTACCTGCCGAGGTCTACCTCTGGGCAGAAGGTCTACATCTGGGCAGAAGGTTTACCTGCCGAGGTCTAGATCTTGACGCTCTCCGTCCCATACACGTTGTAGCCCTCTCGGTACGTGGCGAAGTTCTGCGTGTTGGCTGGAGGCGCCGGTTTAAAGTTCTGGGCGTTCTTCGCGAGTTTCAGTCGCTTGGTTTCTTCTCGGGACTTATAGCAGAACTCGATGAGAGCCACAGTCATGGCCAGACCCAGACCCCCCACCAGGATGTAGAAGACCCCGGCCACGTTGCTGAGGCTCAGAGCGCTCGTCTTGTCCTGGCAACAGGTAAAGCACAGCGATTAGGGTTTCTTATGGGCCCCTGGAGACTTCCCTAACGCACCCTATGTAGGCCTACCCTGGGGGTTTAAACCCTCTACCTTATGGGCCCCTGGAGACTTCCCTAACGCACCCTATGTAGGCCTACCCTGGGGGTTTAAAACCCTCTACCTTATGGGCCCCTGGAGACTTCCCTAACGCACCCTATGTAGGCCTACCCTGGGGGTTTAAACCCTCTACCTTATGGGCCCCTGGAGACTTCCCTAACGCACCCTATGTAGGCCTACCCTGGGGTACTGAACCCTCTACCTGCACCCTGCACCAACCTCCCCATCCCAGCAGTCGTGTGTCGATTTAAAACGAGCGCCACTCGTCGTTTTGGAGTCAAAGTTGTGGACGACGGACTAAACTAGTGCAGTGAATGTAGAGAGAAAGGCTCTTATTGTGTAGTAGTGCAGTCTCCCTCTTATTGTGTAGTAGTAGTCTCCCCGGCGAGGCCCCTGCCGGTCTACCTTGGGGCCCCCACCGGTCTACCTCGGGGTCTACCTTGGGGCCCCCACCGGTCTACCTCGGGGTCTACCTTGGGGCCCCCGCCGGTCTACCTTGGGGCCCTTGGGGCCTTCGGGGGGACCATTAACTAATTAATGAAGTCATTCATGTAGAGTAGAACCAATTTACTGATATTATAAAAGCCAAACATTCGTATTGAATTTCATTTTTTTGTTTGACCATTTGTGTTTTTATAAAGTATTCACACACCCTAGTTCCTTCCCTACTTTAAATCCTATTTCCTTAGTCGTTACCTAAAATCTTAAGGATAAAGTCTTAAGGATAAAAAAGTATTTTTCACGTTTTAAAGGTGGAGCGTTAACCGCCTTTTTTAAACGTGAAAAAAACCTCTTACGACAAATTGTATAACATTTTATGACAAATGATTAAACACACCAACAAACAAAATGTCAATAAAGGTTTGGTCAACAGAATAGCAGTATAATGGTTACTACTCTTACGTTATGTTGTTAATAAGTCAGTAGTAGGCCTAATGTCAAACAGTGGTGTTATGAAAGGTGTCATATTAAAGTGTCTGATGGTTGTCATGGTGATACATCAGTTAGTGAGGCTACGTATTGAACGTGTCTATGAACGTATGAATCATTCATCTCAACATTTGAACATTTGGAGGTGCGACCGCAGCGACTGACCTTACTTCCAGAGTCCTTGGTTCCACACTCTCCCTTATCGTACCACCATTTGTTTTTCAGCTTGTCTAAGACGCCTTGCTCACTGAGTTTCAATACCGCAAGGTTTACAGGAGTTCTTCACGTGGGACATAACATAAATAACATCATAACATGTTATTTTATGTTATTCAACTCTTTAAATACTACTTTATAAAGGGTAAAGCGATAGAGTGGGGCGCTGGTCCACATGCTAAGCTAGCTGTGATGTGTTGCTACCATGGCTAGCCTAGCGCCAGGCCCTAGCTCTATCGCTTTGAGTAATCGGCACACACTGATCAATAATCAATCAAATCAATTCAACTTGCAGGACTAGAAGCTGCGTAGCCAAGCAGCTAGCGTTACAGCGCTGCGTGTGTGCAGCTTTGTGAAAGGTTTGCAAGTGGATCTCTACTCAGGAACCCTTTCTGGACTAAAGCAGCAGTCAGATTCATTTCTACAGCGAATGTCTTACAAAATCCGCCCTTAGGTTCACATGGACCCGCACAGCATCCGGCTGGGAGTTCACTTTCTGGCCTCAACACATGTGTTACGTGATATTGACGCCATGTGAGAGATGTATGTCTCCTGGTTTGGATCCATGGGCTCACATTGTTGGAATGGTCTCCAGCCATACGGTTTAGCTTCTCATCAAGACCCAATCTGTGAAGTCAGTCTACATTGTCAGGACATTTTGTTTTGCAAGACATTTAGCTTGATTTACTTGACTGCAAGATTTCTAGTCTTATTTTCTTTCAGGAAAGGATTAGTTTGTAATTGAACATGATTGGATATATTGTATTCACCACTGCAAAGCTGCATCAGCGACAAAATGCACATTGAAATCTGAGTGAGTACATGAAGTACAGATGGTATGGATGAAACACGCCATGTAAACATCCATAGAGATGAGACTGTGGCCCTGTGGGTACTGAATACACAGTACTACATATATATACTATATATATATACATATATATATATATATATATATAATCTACTGCAGTATGTCTGCGTGTGTACCGCAGAGTCTCAGCTCTTTTAACAGCGCTGGACTCCTTCCTCCATCGCTAGATAGTTTTAAAGTCCTTTAACCAACAAAGTGCTTCTGGGTTACAGATGTTGCACTTAGAGAACATGGACACCGATAACTCCCTATAAACCTTGAAATATTAAAACCCCATTAAAAAAGTATTATGTATGCACTAACAACGTTTAGTATACACATAACACTGAGCGTTGTGTATCCATCTGGTGAGTGAGTTCGGCAGACGACAAACCAAAAAGCATGACACAATGTGGACACACATTTACTTACCAACCCAGGACTGGTACTAACTAGTAGTGACTTTAAACTGGTACTGACGTAACTAGTCGTAGTAACTGGTACTGACTAACTAGTAGTTTTAAACTGGTACTGACTATTAGTTTTAAACTGGTATTGACTAACTAGTAGTTTTAAATTGGTACTCACTAACTAGTAGCAGTCTTAAACTGGTACAAAACTAACAAGTATTGGTTTCAAACTAGTAGAGAACTAACTATTAATTTCAAACTGACATAACTTAATAACTCGAGAGGCACCACTAAGTGGTTTGTATGTCCTTTAGAGCAGTGAATCTCAACTGGTGGGTCTCGACCCATTAGTGGGTCTCGACCCATTAGTGGGTCTCGACCCATTAGTTTCAATTACCGACATGGAGGCGTTGTGGATTACTGCACGCGCTGTCACTTTTTATTCCATATTCGAATATGCATTCGAATATGACGTGAAATATCCGAATTCGAATATGTATAAACGATTCGGTTTTTATGTTTAGCGTGTTATGTTTTTTTAATCGCGTTAATCTAATTTGTAATCTAACTTTACCGTTTCTGTATGCGAGTATATAGAAACACTTTACAAGCAGACGCAGGAAGCGGGCCGCCTGGTAACGGCATGGACCAAGCGGTTCTGGACCAGGAAGGAGACATGAACACTTTTAATAATCCTATTTACCGTATAACTGCACACAACTTTATTTAAAAGCAATCAAATGTAAAACATGTGTGTTTGTATTGTGGTGTCCGGTGCGTGTGGATGTGCGGCTCCTCCGGCGGAGCGGTTCATGTTAATAGCGGAGTCCGGGAGGGTTCACCTTCACGGCGGAGTTACGAGGGATGTGCGACTATCGTCTTAAACAATACTAAAGTGTTTTTTAAAGTTAGAAAGATATTAGATATTCAACAGATATTCACGCTCCGAATTACAGCGATCAGACACGGGGAACTAAAGCCGCGGGTCGTAAATATTCGAATATATTCGAATACATTGCTTGGTATTCGATATCCGTTCGAACTTGATTTTTGCAATCTGGTAAATACTTTTTTAGTTTTGGTTTGGGACTAATGACACATGTGGGTCCTGAGGACCAGTTGAGAACCACTGGTCTAATGACACATGGGGGTCCTGAGGACCAGTTGAGGACCACTGCTTTAGTGTATCTCCTACATCTCCTCTACACCTCATATATCGCTTCTCCTTAAAGGGAAAGAAAGAACAGCATGAAGAATCACAGATGATGATGCAGATGAGGAAAGCCTCTAAACACCTTCTATACCCTAATCTATAGGTTCTATACTCTAATCTATAGGTTCTATACCCTAATCTATAAGTTCTATACCCTAATCTATAGGTTCTATACTCTAATCTATAGGTTCTATACCCTAATCTATAGGTTCTATACTCTAATCTATATATACTATACTCTAATCTATAGGTTCTATACCCTAATCTATAGGTTATATACTCTAATCTATAGGTTCTATACCCTAATCTATAGGTTCTATACTCTAATCTATAGGTTCTATACTCTAATCTATAGGTTCTATACCCTAATCATAGGTTCTATACTCTAATATATAGGTTCTATACTCTAATCTATAGGTTCTATACCCTAATCATAGGTTCTATACTCTAATCTATAGGTTCTATACTCTAATCTATAGGTTCTATACCCTAATCTATAGGTTCTATACTCTAATCTATAGGTTCTATACCCTAATCTCTATGTTCTATATGCAAATCTATATGTGCTTTACTGTAATATATACTCTATACTCTATACTCATTCTATACTCTAATCTATACATCTCCATTCCACATGCGTTCAGAGGCATTCTCCTGTGTAGCTGCATCAGCCCATGCACCACACGTCCAGCATGCATGTCCTGGTGTCTGCTTTATTCTATATGTTCATATTCACACACACACATAATCATAAACAACTCTAGTGTAATGCTTGGCAGTTTGAGGACCTGAGGGAGACCTCTGTCTATATAAAGCCCCTGTACAAACTTTAACGCCCACAATGCCTCATTCATTATATTATTCATTATGTTGCTATTTCTAATTAAAGCAGGCTAAAGAGAAGAGGAAGTGTGTTATAATATGGAGACCATGGGGGGTAAGATGGTTCCCATAGGGCAGAGTTTCACGTGCACTATCACGGTGCACGTGCACTACCATGTAGTCCCAGACCAGTGGTGCACTACGGTGTCGTCATGCCAGACATGCGGTCTCATGCGCTGTCGTCAGCATGCTACAGTCAAGAGGAACACCTCTGGCATGTGGTCTCTCCGTCCGACGCACAACACACTCCACACACACTGTGGGCTCTACACACACTGTGTGTTGTACACACAGTGTGTTGTACACACAGTGTGTAGCACACACAGTGTGTTGTACACACAGTGTTTTGTACATACAGTGTGTTGCACACACAGTGTGTTGTACACACAGTGTGTTGTACATACGGTGTGTGTGTAACAATGGAGAAGGTGATCATAGTCTTACCTAGCGAGATTTTACCTTTCATCTGATCCTGGTAGAAGAAAACTGACAAATTACAAATTCTCTGAACTAAACTAAATAACTAACTTCTCAATGCACCGCTAAGCTAATAGAGATGACCTTTGTGACAAATACCACTCATAAGGTATTAACTTATTATTAACTTTTATTAACTACCTAATCAATCAATCACTGCCATTCAGTGATTGGATCAAACACTAAAATAGGGATTTCATTACTTACTGAGCGAGTCTTGGTCACCTTAAGGACTTTAATTATTCAAGGTAGTCGGGTAACAGCTGGGAGCAGTATGCTAATGTTATGCTAATGTTATGCTAATGTGACATTGATATGAATGTTACTTATTTCAAACTCTAACTACAACCTTGCTATTGGTTTCAACTGTAAGACCAGCATCTACACTCAAATATTCCCAAAATGTGACATGTCATTTAAAATAGAAAAGAAGGAACATTATTCATTAATAATGATAATGGATCAATTAGGTAAATAATTGGTCAACTATCATAAATGAATCATCTAGTTTGAGTACGTATGGTTAATGAGGAAACATTGAACGTGCACAATGATGTAGATAATGTAAACCTCATTGCATTTAAAGGTCCAGATCTCCAGATGTTGGGAATGCGTTTGAATCTTTCCAGTGGTTCTTACATACAATATATTTATTGTTAAATTACTAACGCATGCATTTCTGAGAATAAAATAACGACAGAGAGATGTGCCAGTCAGGTTTGAATCAAGTGAAACATCGACAGTCGATCACTCGACAAAACAAACCCGGAGGCATACTGCGGTCAGGAGGAGGAGGTCTGTCTGCCTGGTAGTATCCACGTTCTGCTCACTCAGAATGGATGACTACTCCAGCAGCGAAGCCCTCCTGTCTCTCTGGAGCAGTATGCCCAGTGAGATGCTCACGATGCAGCCTTAAAGCAGCAGTCCACCCATTTTCTACCTGGTTTCCATGTGCCTTCCATGAGGGCATGACATGACAAGAACGTCCACATTATCTGTCTAGCATCTTAAGATGGTCAGATGTTCAACTTCTGGACATGAACCCTCATCAGAGTAGCCAGGATTAGAGAGATGATTCTCCGGCTTATCTCCACCTTGGGGAGAACCAGAGAAGAGGTTCGGATTGGTTCTAGACTCGAATGACTCGGTCCAGAACTGTGGAGGTTCTGGGCATGTCATCCCATCATGTAAAGCATTTGAAGGAAACAAGGTTTTAAAATCTGTGAACTGTCCCTTTAAGAGGGGAGCCAAAGACCAATCCACAGTCTGATTAGTTTAGTCCCCTGGTGTCTAAACACACGGGACCTGGGGCCCTCAGGGTCTACAGGGCCTGATGTCATTACTTATGAACCAGAAGCTTGGTTTGGGATCGCTCCCAACCAGGGCTCCAGCTCAGCGCAGGCCGGGTCCGCAGGGCTCAGCTGGTCCAGGAGGCCGGAGCGCCGTACTGGGACTCCAGCTTAGGAGCCTACATGTAACAGAAGGGCGTGACTTTGAACATCATAATGATGTTAAGTTGGACTTTATATATTATCATATTCAATGTTTTTAAATGTGGCCTCTGCTCGTTACGGTTCAGCTGAAGACCTCCACAGGGGGGACATGGATGAGTCTTTGGCTGATCTTGGATCAGGTGTTGGATCAAAAACCAACCAAGTGGACTGTGAGAGGAAGGTGATATCGGACCTGTGGGGTGAGGTGATATCGGACCTCGGGGGTGAGGTGATATCGGACCTCGGGGGTGAGGTGATATCGGACCTGTGGGGTGAGGTCCTATCGGACCTGTGGGGTCTCCATGATGTCATTAGTATTCTCACGTTTTTTATGCCCGTCATGCTTCGTCCCCTCAAGACCCCGCTGTTCCCCTCGCAACCCTGACCCCCCTGACCTCTACTAACCAGACCCCCCCTGACCTCTACTACCCATACCCCCCCTGACCTCTACTACCCAGACCCCCCCTGACCTCTACTACCCAGACCCCCCCTGACCTCTACTACCCAGACCCCCCCCTGACCTCTACTACCCAGACCCCCCCCCTGACCTCCTCTACCCTGACCCCCCTGACCTCTACTAACCAGACCCCCCCTGACCTCTACTACCCAGACCCCCCCTGACCTCCTCTACCCTGACCCCCCTGACCTCCACTACCCTGACCCCCCCTGACCTCTACCACCCTGACCTCTACTACCCAGACCCCCCCAGGACCTCCACTACTGGGCTACAATCCTTCTCCGTTGGCCTGTGGTGATAAAAAACAGTTGGAAAGGTTTCTGTGTTTCCTGACCACAGACCAAAGCTCCCTGGACCTTCAAGCGAACGCCTGGTTTTGGTTTTGGGTTCTGTCTGCTTCATACTGAACACGGAAATATCAGCTGAGGTTCTCCCAACATAATCCCATCATGTCTCCTCTTTAGCCAACGAAGGGTTCCCGGTTCGATCCCAGCTGCTTTACTGTAGGACTACAAATGCAGCTCCTAGACGCTGGTTTTGGTTCGGCTAAGTTTGGCTGTGGTTTGGTTGCCGATGACTCTGCAGAACTAGGATACGAGACCCGACCCGGGATATGAAGGCTGACCTTGGAGTCCCCGCCCCCGCTGCCACACTCTCCCTTGTCGTACCACCATTTGTTTTTCAGTTTGTCCAACAGGCCCTGCTCGTTCAGTTTTAACACTGCCAGGTTAACAGCATTTCTTGAAACGATAAAACATAACTTGGTAAAATACACAGGGCCGTGAGAATCTAATTATCCTTATTAGTGTATTAGTGAGGAACAGTCGTCAGATATCATTTGGCCGAGAGAGGGGGGAGACGAGAGGACAAATCGAAGGTTGAGATGGTTTGGCCGGGGGTGGTGGGGGGGTGCAGAGGGAGGTCTCTGTGGGAGAGGTGGTGTAGGGGGGGTGGAGAATAAGAAATGACCACATCCAGCATGCACATTAACATTCAGCACAGCGTCCAACCGGCATCAAGAAGCACGTTAGAAATACTCCAGATATATATCCACTCTGGTGCAAGACGAGAGGAGAGGGGGATTCTGGGAAATCATAGCAAACCCAAGAGATATTGGAGGGGTTGAGATGCAGCGTTCACATATTGAGCAAATGCACTTAACGAAAGGAAGAAGACAAAACTGGACAGAGAGATGGATAGATAGAGAGACGGACAGATGGATGAGAACAGAAAATGGCTGAATCACAAGATCAAATTATTGCGTCATAACGTTTACATTTCCGTTGATAATACATGACTGAGGGGTGAGAAGAAGAGAAGGTTAAATGATATTTCAGGTGAGAGTAAGAGGTTAAATCATAGAGAACAGGTTAAGTATGTAAATCATATGCGCGGCGTGGGGGGGGGGGGGTCTCAGACATCAGGGAGGGTGGACTACTATAACAACATGGAGTATTGTTATAATATCCCACCCACCTTAATGCAGACCCTTTGGGCGTCGCCACGCCGTAACCCTTGGAGTCCAGGTTGCCTCCGACCTTCATGGTGTCGCAGGGCTTCCTCTGCTCGATGTACTCGTTCATGGTGGACTCCAGCAGGAAGGCGAACTTCCCCTTGGACTTGCGGACCCGCGCCACCCCGTCCGGCGTGGTCTTGGCGAAGACGGACGGCTCGGCCGACTTCATGTAGGACCACATCTTCTCGTACACCGCGATCTTGGAGCGCTGCGGGGGGGGGAGAACCGCTCGGCTTAGAAACGTAGGACAAGTACAAATACAAGGAGTTACAAATACCGAATAATAAATAGAATAAAAAGCCGAAAGGATGATAAATATATAAATGTATAAATATGAAGAGGGGGGGGGGGGACATCTTTGTTTCTAGTAAATTGGTTTCGACGAAGCAGTTGATGTTTCCTCTTGGACTGAACACTGAAGCGGACCAAACCAACAGCTGCGACTGCGGTACGTCGGTGAGCTTGGTCCCGCTTAGATGTTTCCACAGCGCTGCGGTACCGGCGGGCGTTGCGAGGTTCAGGCCGTCCACACCTGGACCGGACCCCTGCAGCGAGACCGGGCCCCCGCAAGCGAGACCCGCTCCCACGTGTTTCTAAAAACAGCCAGCGAGCTGCAGACCGGCGCCCACCGGGGAGCCGGGGCACACAGCTCACAGCTGTCTGCGGTAGGAGGACCGACGCGGAGGAGGACAGTGAAGTAGGTTAATGTGACCTTCTGCTGAGTAGACGGGACGTCGCAGACAGACAGACAAAAACAAGTTCTTCTTCTGGTCCCCAGACGACCTGAAGAGGAGGTTCTGCACAGGAGGAGGAGACACGATCTGCTGAGTCAGGAGGAGACATGAGCAATCTTGAGGGAACATCAGCTCCATTCAGATTCTGCATCTGAAATCCCCTCTGGCCCCTCTGGTCCCTCTGGTCCCTCTGGTCCCTCTGGTCCCTCTGGTCCCTCTGGTCCTTCTGGTCCCTCTGGTCCCTCTGGTCCTTCTGGTCCCTCTGGTCCCTGGGGCGTTAGTGTCCCACACAGAGCAAGTGGGCGGAAACCGAGGAACATCCTGACACTTTCCAGATAAAAACAGCTGATATTGACTGTTGATGGTCCGGGCCAATCACCACCTCCAGACGTTGCGGCCAATCACGTTGGAGATATGTGACCATATGTAAACGCAGGCTTGTCCAAAAAAAAAGTTCAGGCTTTAAGAATCGCTAAAACTTCCTGTTAGGACACACTGATGTGTCCTCGGTCCCCAAGACGATTCGCTGGCCGGTTGAGCTTCTTGTTGAGCAAACATCTGGAGATTTAGGCGGCGAGAGTGAGTTGAATCTCTGAAGACAGACTTTTGGAGTCCAGCCGTTGCTTCCTGAATCCTCGACACTGAGGCCAGTTGGTGGCATTAAATCACTTCTCTGAGGCTCACCAGCGCAGGCAAGATGTTTCATGCACATCACATTTTCAAGGACACAAATTCTTAAATTCAAAGTGTTTTTATCTCCAACAGACTCCTGCCTCACCGCTGTGGCGTCGGGATATCGGCCCTCAGTGACGCCATGGAGAAGATGTTCAATCAGAGAGCGTGGGAAGACCAGTGGAGATCCGTCTTCTCACAGCAACACTAAACATTTATGGTGCGAAGACAGAACCATAAAACTAATAGGGGGAGGAAGGAGGGGGAGGAGGGGGAGGAGGGGGAGGAAGGTCCGGTCTGGGAAGGTGACATTAACACTCAGCTCCTCACAGCTTCCTGGCCAAACTCCAACCCTGGTGCCAACATGGTCCCCTGATCTTCCCCTGGTCTCCGATTGGATAGTTCTGATCTTCCCCTGCTCTGATTGGATAGTTACACTTTTCACTTATCCACTGGGATGGACAGTGTGTGGTGAGCCTGCCAGCAACCCCCCCCCCCGCCCCCAATGTACCCTCCCCCCCTCCCCCATCTGGAGCCTGTTGGCCTCGTTGCTCCAAGTGCCTCCCATCATTTGGCCTGATCTCACATCTCCCCCTCTCTGTCTCTCTCCCCCTCTCTGTCTCTCTCCCCCTCTCTGTCTCTCTCCCCCTCTCCGTCTCTCTGTCTCCCACTCTACCGCTGTACCGCTCTCTACCTCCCCCTCTCTGTCTCTCTCCCCCTCTCTGTCTCTCTCCCCCTCTCTGTCTCTCTCCCCCTCTCCGTCTCTTTACCTCCCCCTCTCTGTCTCTCTCCCCCTCTC
>JAOPHQ010000128.1:0-51329 GCA_030340625.1 Merluccius polli | reverse complement strand
CAATACTCCCTCACCCCTCCATACTCCCCCACCCCTCTATACTCCCTCACCCCTCAATATTCCCTCACCCCTCTATACTCCCTCACCCCTTCATATTCCCCCATCCCTCCATATTCCCCCACCCCTCCATACTCCCCCCTCAATACTCCCCCCACCCCTCCATACTCCCCCTCACCCTTCCATACTCTCCCCACCCCACCATACTCCCCCCACCTCTCCATACTCCCCCGCACCCCTCAATACTCCCCCACCCCTTCATATTCCCCCACCCCTCTATACTCCCTCACCCCTCAATACTCCCTCACCCCTCCATACTCCCCCACCCCTCCATACTCCCTCACCCCTCCATACTCCCCCTCACCCCTCCATACTCCCTCACCCCTCCATACTCCCCCTCACCCCTCCATACTCCCCCTCACCCCTCCATACTCCCCCTCACCCCTTCATATTCCCCCTCACCCCTCCATACTCCCCCCTCCATACTCCCCCTCACCCCTCCATACTCCCCCTCATCCCTTCATATTCCCCCTCACCCCTCCATACCCCCTCACCCCTCAATACTCCCTCACCCCTCCATACTCCCCCACCCCTCTATACTCCCTCACCCCTCAATATTCCCTCACCCCTCTATACTCCCTCACCCCTCCATACTCCCCCTCACCCCTCCATACTCCCCCTCACCCTTCATATTCCCTCACCCCTCCATACCCCCTCACCCCTCCATACTCCCCCCACCCCTCCATACTCCCTCACCCCTCCATACTCCCCCTCACCCCTCCATACTCCCTCACCCCTCTATACTCCCTCACCCTTCCATACTCCCCCTCACCCCTCCATACTCCCCCTCACCCTTCATATTCCCTCACCCCTCCATACCCCCCTCACCCCTCCATACTCCCCCTCACCCTTCATATTCCCTCACCCCTCCATACCCCCTCACCCCTCCATACTCCCCCTTACCCCTCAATACTCCCCCCACCCCTCCATACTCCCCCTCACCCCTCCATACTCCCCCGCACCCCTCAATACTCCCCCACCCCCTTCATATTCCCCCACCCCTCTATACTCCCTCACCCCTCCATACTCCCCCACCCCTCCATACTCCCCCCTCACCCCTCCATACTCCCTCACCCCTCCATACTCCCCCTCACCCTTCATATTCCCTCACCCCTCCATACCGCCCTCACCCCTCCATACTCCCCCCCACCCCTCCATACTCCCCCCCCCCCCCCCCCCTCCTTCCACCCACCTCTTACTGCTGCCCTCCTGCTGCTCCCGCTGCCTCCAGTCCAGGCGGCTCTTGCGGTACAGCAGGTTCATGTCGCCGTGGGGTCGCTCCTCGCCGCAGCCAATCACAGCGCAGTGTAGCCGCTTGCCCCGCCTCTCTATGTCCCGCAGGAAATGCTCCACTGCCACATCCTGGGCAGAGCCAGAGCTCATGTTATAGAAGACAGCCAGGGAGGCGGGGGGGTGGCGGCGGCGGCGGCGGGGGTGGGGGGGGAGGACGTCGTCGCCGGCAGCCCCCGAATGACCTAGGAGATGGAAAGCAGGCGGCGGGTTACGTTATGGTGAGTCGCGGGTCGGCGAACGATTCACAACGCGCTCGGCGGCGCCGGTCCGCTCAGGCGTGTGTACCGTCTTTAAAACGCGGCGGCGCCGGTCCGCTCAGGCGTGTGTACCGTCTTTAAAACGCGGCAGCGGCCATCCCTCTAACGACGACATCAGAGATGCGGTGGCGGATCTAGGCCTGTGATGTCAGAGGGCCCAACGGTGACATCACCCTCGCAGCACGTGATCGCCGCGATGGCGCCCCCGGGTGTACCCCCCCCCGCGACCTCGGGCGCCAACACTTGGGAACTATTAGCGTTTTCATGAATCACTTATGAATATTGGAGCAGGCGCGAGCGCGCGGCTGGCGGAGTATCTGTGGCTGAGCAGGGGGGGCCTTCAGGGGCCGGCGGCGGCCGAGCGAGCGGCGGCGGCGCCCGTCTCCGGCGCATGACAGTAATGCGCTCTGTCATATGTAGCGCATGCATGCATGCATGCTCACCCCGTGAGAAGTCATCCTTGTTGCGAGGCAGATCTTTTTTTTTTTCGAGGTCTGTGTTGTGTGTGTGTGTGTGTGTTTTGTTTTTTTCCACATGCCGCCTGCTACATAATTGGCTAAGGAAGTACACAGCTGTAGGCAGCGGCGGAAAAGGCAGAAGTAGTTTTCCATCATAAGCGGTCGCCGCGGCCTCTTGCAGCGGCGGTGGCGGCGGCGGCGAGAGGCCGTGGCGTTGTGGTGGGCGGGATTAGTGTGTCAGGGTCAAAACTGTCAAACTGTTTGTTTTAGTTTGCAATGAGCTTTTATATCCGGACGGGATCAAGCTGGATCAAGCACTTACAATTACCGGTGCTTACCAGGACTGGTTTACTCAGTGAGGAATGAGTTGTGTCGTTGGGGGTCACACTTTTATCTGTTTATGTGCACATTTTTGTCTCTGCCATAAAGAAGATCTATTAAAGACTTCAAACAACAGTGGGATGGGAGCGGATTTCGGGGAAATGTTATTAACCGAGCAAACCATGGCTGCAGGCGAAGAGCTGCACTACCCATGAACTTTACAGTTCTTTAATCTACATATAGCCTAGTCCTAGAGATGCTCACACACACACACACGCGCACGCGCACACGCACACGCACACGCACACACACACACACAGTATATAGTCCTAGAGCTGCTCACACATACACACACACATGCACATGCACACACATACACACACACATACACACACACACACACACAGCTACTGTGTACTGGGGGGCGAACGAAAGCAAAAAGCAGCAGTACAGTATGAAACACAACAACAGCACATCCGGCAGCGCGTTCCCTCGGCAACAACCCTGCCACCGCCAGCCGGACGGCGCAGCGTGTGTAGCAGGTGTGTAAGCCAGAGCGTGTTTGTTTGTTGACAGGGCTCAGCGTGGCGGCTGCCCCCCCCCCCCCCCCCACCCACCCCCCACGCCCCCCCCCCCCCCCCCCACCGCCTCACCCCCGGGTGTCACTGTGGCCGGGGGCTATCCCTGCCGTACCCCCCCCCCCCCACCCCAGCTCGCTAACCCCGGGCCGCCGCCGCCGCCGCCACGCTCGCCAGGCTCAATGTTAATTAGCTTTGGGAGGGCCGAGAGCGAAGGGTTCGGCTTTTTTTTGGGTCTGTTAGCAGAAGCTTCGAGAAGCTGGCAGCAACGCGCAGGCAGGCAGGCAGGCAGGCAGGCAGGCAGGCACCCCTGCAATTGCCGCATTACATGGCAGTGTGGGTTAGTGTGCAATTAGCCAAGTAGAGGGCACCGCACATCGCAACTTAAGACAGGCTGTTATATTGAAATTAGCGGAGAAAAACGCGACACGTTTACGACCAGCCCCTTAAAGCCAACCTCCTCTTTTTACAAGCGCTCACGCACACGCACACACACACACACACACACACACACACACACACACACACACACACACGCGCACACACACACACGCACACACACACACACGCACACACACGCACACACACTGAATATGAGCACACCCACGTGAGCGTTGGAAAAGCCAAGGCACACAAAAGCACAGGGTCTCTATCTCCCCATCGCAGCAGCAAGGCCTATTCAAAAGTCTACACATGCATTCATAATGGGGCATATAGGAGAACTATTTATACAGTTCAGCTGTAGACGTCCATTTTGTGTGCGGTTTTCGGAGACGCGGGGTATACAGTAGGGTCAGAGATGATTGGCTTGCCCTCATTAAGGCGGCGAGCAGATGGAGTCACGGCTCACATAAATAGATCCGCAGACTGGAGACCCATTCATGCAAATGAGCAAACAAATAAGCATACATATACATATATACGTACATACGTACATACATACGTACGTACATACGTGCATACATACGTGCATACACACTCACATGAACAAACAAAAAACCCACGCATGCACACACAATTACACTCTCTCACACACACACACACATACACACACACACACTCACATAAACACACATACACTTACACACAACAGAACACACACACACATACACACACTTCATATTCATACCGCATACGCACATACCACGCAAATCCACTCTGTTGATTTGAATGCGCCGGAATTACAGGGTATGGTGTTATTTCTCTTTGTATACCATAATTATAAAGATGCAAATTCGAAAGCATTCACAGATGCACAAAAACAACGCTATAATCAACAGTTACAGATGTACAAATGCTAAAGGCCACCACCAGTATGAATCGGCCCATTTTTCTTCATATCCTGCCTGTGATGTGACTGATGTCTGTCCCTGCCGCCGGTCACATGATCTGTGGGTTCAATGCGGTGTTGAAATGCAAAGCACTGCCGGTGCTCACCAATCCTTCCTGCCTCCAACCCTGCTGCTGTGTGTGTGTGTGTGTGTGTGTGTGTGTGTGTGTGTGTGTGTGTGTGTGTGTGTGTGTGTGTGTGTGTGTGTGTGTGTGTGTGTGTGTGTGTGTGTCTGCTGCACCTGGCCGTCAGGGAGCTGCACTGGCGCCCCCCATGCTAACTCGCATGCTAAAAAACCCCTGGTATAGGGAGGTTTAAACACCCCTGGTATAGGGGGGTTTAAATAAAACACCCCTGGTATAGGGGGGTTTAAAACCCCCCTGGTATAGGGGGGTTTAAATAAAACACCCCTGGTATAGGGGGGTTTAAAACCCCCTGGTATAGGGGGGTTTAAAACACCCCTGGTATAGGGGGGTTTAAAACACCCCTGGTATAGGGGGTTTAAATAAAACACCCCTGGTATAGGGGGTTTAAATAAAACACCCCTGGTATAGGGAGGTTTAAATAAAACACCCCTGGTATAGGGGGGTTTAAATAAAACACCCCTGGTATAGGGGGTTTAAATAAAACACCCCTGGTATAGGGGGTTTAAATAAAACACCCCTGGTATAGGGAGGTTTAAATAAAACACCCCTGGTATAGGGGGGTTTAAATAAAACACCCCTGCTATAGGGGGGTTTAAAACACCCCTGGTATAGGGGGGTTTAAATAAAACACCCCTGGTATAGGGGGGTTTAAAATACCCCTGGTATAGGGGGGTTTAATTAAAACACCCCTGGTATAGGGGGGTTTAAACACCCCTGGTATAGGGGGGTTTAATTAAAACACCCCTGGTATAGGGGGGTTTAAACACCCCTGGTATAGGGGGGTTTAATTAAAACACCCCTGGTATAGGGGGGTTTAAACACCCCTGGTATAGGGGGGTTTAATTAAAACACCCCTGGTATATGGGGTTTAAAACAACCCTGGTATAGGGGGGTTTAAAATACCACTGGTATAGGGGGTTTAAAACACCCCTGGTATAGGGGGGGTTAGATGCTTTTGTCCAACCCAGCTTGCGTTTTAGATGCATAGGTAAGGGGTGAGACATGCCCAGAGGTGGACTGCAGACAGTGGGATTCGAACCCAGAACCTTTCAGCTGGGAGCCAAACACCCAAAACACGAGATTACCCTTTTTTCTTGTTGACATCCTTTTCCTTCTATATATTATTTGAACAAGCTCTACCTACAGTACAGTATGTGTATTCATATTTCTACCTTTTGTGTATTCATATTTCTACCTTTTAGAAGAGTGTGTGTATTCATATTTCTACCTTTTAGAAGAGTGTGTGTATTCATATTTCTACCTTTTAGAAGAGCATGTGTATTCATATTTCTACCTTTTAGACGGGTATGTGTATTCATATTCCTACCTTTTGTGTATTCATATTTCTACCTTTTAGAAGAGTGTGTGTATTCATATTTCTACCTTTTAGAAGAGCATGTGTATTCATATTTCTACCTTTTAGAAGAGCATGTGTATTCATATTTCTACCTTTTAGATGGGTATGTGTATTCATATTTCTACCTTTTGTGTATTCATATTCCTACCTTTTAGTCGGGTATGTGTATTCATATTTCTACCTTTTGTGTATTCATATTCCTACCTCTTCAAAGAGTATTTATATTTCTCTGGGGTTAGAAAGGCTGACAGATGCAGTCTGGCCCCTTGTTTAAGGAATCTGATCCTCCCTCCTACCTATCTATTATCTATTATCTTCACATCACGAGGAAACCGAGACGTCCATAAGTCAAACAAGATAATCGGCTCCTCATCCCTTTAAAAGCAGACGTTCAAATGACAGCAAGATGTTTTATGGGTAGGAAGTAGGAGCACTGACTGAAGTGCTTCGTGTTTTATTTTATTTTTACCACAGATGAGAAGGAGTCGCTTCTCAGAGATGTTTTTTACAAAGACATCACAAAATATTGTTGAGAGACCACATTGTTGACATTATATATCTATATATCTATACATATAGATATATAGATATCTATATATATATATATATATAGATATCGATATATACACAAGGCTGATTCTGCCCCCAAACATTGCCTGCTGCTTGTTTGTATAACCGGCTCCAGGGCGCCATACTGTAAACCACTGTACACAAACATCAAGAGGAGCCGGCTTCAGACCGTTACTCTGCTGCTCAACCGGGGGAGAGCCGAACGAGAGGAAAGGGAGAGGAAAGGGAGAGGAGGGACGCGTGGAGAGAGGAGAGAGGAGAGAGGGGAGAATGGACGTCTATGACACCTGGATGAGGAGCAGGAGAAACCGAGGGAGGGGGTGGCGGCAGGAGGAGGGGGTCGATGTGTGAAGCCAACAAAGATATCGGCGAGGGGGGGGGGGGGGGGGGGGGCGGGTAGCGGAGGGGGGGAGCGGGGGGGGGGGGGGGGGGGTACAAACAGGGCTGGAGACACTCAAAATGATTAAGGCGGGGGCATCGTCTGTAAAATAAAAAAAACACAACATTGAGATTTTTTTTTAAAGGTGAGGAATAAGGAAGTGGTCGCGGGCGACGGGGAGAAAGAGACAGGAAATCGTTTGAACAGCAGCCAGGCGAGGAAGATGGGGGAGGGATATGAAATCAAGCCTCTCACACACACTATAGTCACTGTGTGTGGTCTCCTAGCAACACTGTCAGCTGTGGATCTCCGCCTGGCCACTGAATATGCACAAAGCAAGATGCTGGGTCTGTGAAGAGGTAAATACTCCTCTTTATGTGCTCTCTGATCTCGCCGTGTCGCGCTAAAATCTTAATTGGATTTACGACGCGGCGCCATCATCACATTACAATATTACATCCCTGCTCCTTGATGTGGTTGTTTTTAATAGAAAAAAGCACAAAAGACGCCGGCGCGAAACAAAACAACTCCATGGATATTGAAATATTTGCTAATTACCAATACCCTTGGATAATCTACGTTAATTGTTATGTTAAGCCAACAAATAACGTATTCAATAGTCACTATATACATTTTTTTTTTTAAACATGCAATGTTCAAAATGTGGAATTTAGACTTTGTAATTTCATTAAATTCAAAGTGACATCTAGTGTAACTATAATTGCCTGTCATTTCGTTGACCGTGAACATCGACAATTAAATAGCTTTTCCTAAAAAAAACAGCATCCCATGCATCGCAGTAGACGACAGTAGATTGTTTTTCATCAGTGTAACGGTACACTATGAGTCAAGGTGTCAATATAGACAACAGCCTTATTCATCACAAGCTTAAAATCTACTGCAGCCGCCTAATTGGCCCGAGACACTAGTGAAGAAATCACACGAAGAAGAAGACCTAAGAGTACTCCTCCTCCTCCTCCTCCTCCTCCTCCTCCTCCCCCCCCCCCCCCCATATCATCAACATCCCCCTGTAATGGCCGTCGCCTCCAGAAGTTGCTGGGAGCGTGGAGGTAACTCTCGCAGCGGCCTCTGTTCACACGCTCACACACTCACACACTTACAACCTCGCTGAGAACCAAATATCTGTGTCACTCTCCTCACCCCCCCCCCCCCCCAACCCCCCCCCCACAACCCAATGAAGGAGCTCATCCAGATCCACTGTGAGGCTGCAGGGTCCTCAGTCTAACCTGACTAATGCCTCACAGAGCATCAGCATCGTCTCCCGTTCCCGCTGCGGGGCGATGGCTGGCGTCTGGATTGATATGCAACGCTGAGGTGGAGCGCTACGTTAGCCTAGCATGCCGAAAAAAACTAGCGGCACGCTACCAGGTGCTCGCCTTGCATAGACCTTTTTTTTTATTCATAGTGAATGTTACATGAAGTGCTGGAGAGGGGGGGGGGAGGGGGGGGGGGGCAGGCGGTTGCTCGCATGCCGGAGACATGTTATACATTTAAATGAAATGCACCGCGAGACGAATCGTGTGGTTTGATGAAGAAGAAGAAGAAGAAGAAGAAGAAGAAGAAGAAGAAGAAGAAGAAGAAGAAGAAGAAGAAGAAGAAAGAAGGAAAAAAATCAGTTGAGGTTTTCCTTTTTTTCTTTTTTTCATTGGGAATAATTCCAACCATGTGATCAGCAGAAAGCAATTTCACCTCTGGGTGAACATGGTGGTGGGCTTCCAGCTAACCGCTATATACCGCTATCTGATGCTTAAATTGGCCCCCGCTAATGTACACTGCAGTGTGCACACATAGCATCGCATGTGGGAATGGGGATGATGATGGAGACCTGGAATGAGTGGGGGGGGGGGGGGGGGGGGGGGATTATTCCTGTGCACAAGGAAAGAAATGCGAAGACGGAGATGTGTATCTCTTCAAACGATGGCGGCGGTAAGGTAGGAACCGGAAGGCAAAGAATGGAGAAAAAAAATAGGAGACCATCATCACATCACATCACCGGGTCTTCGCGGATCCCAGGAGCGCACATACAAAAAGCTCCTTTTAATCTTAATTGTTGTCCAATAACTCAACAAGCCTAAATAAACGGGACGGCTCAGGGCCACGCGCCTCTCTGGCTGTGGAAATGAGTCATATTTAGAGTGGAGGGCAGACTGGGGGGGGGGGGGGGGGGGGGATTGATTGGTTGATTCATTGGTTTTTACAGCAAAAACAAATCCATTCTGCCTATTAGTGAATTAGCATCTGACACAGTGGAATAATGTGCCGCTGGTTATAAACCGGTTATGAAATATCTCGCAAAAAAAAAAAAAAAGCAGCTCGGCCGCACGGTTCGGCCGGACGGACCGACGCGGGCGTCTGATGGGTTTGTTTTATCGACCACAGACGTTCAGCGGGTGATAAAATGACAAAGGATTTGTAGAGTCATGTTTCACACGCGGATATACACGCCAACACACACACACACACACCCACACCCACACACACACACACCCGCGGTTGGGCACATTTCTGCAGAGGGGGACGGAGAGAGACGCTCCCACACACACATACACACACACACACACACATACAAAGAGACCGGCGATGAATACACACGCACACAGGCACACACACGGCGAACACTTTGGCTCTCCTTCGCTGGGAGCGCTGTGAACTCAGTGACTGATGAATCTTGCATGAACTGGAACCAAAAATATACCTCAAATATACCCCCCCCCCCCCCCTACCCCTCCCCCCCCCCCACACCTACCGCCCCCCCCCAACCCCTCCCCCCCCCCCCCCCACATACCCACCAACCCTACTCTGCCATGCGAGCACGAGACCGCCCGCGGACCACCAAATACGTGCGTGGAGCTGCTGCTGCCTGATGCATGCTCAGCAGCACACACACACACGTACAGAATGTGTGTGTGTGTGTGTGTGTGTGTGTGGTGTAAAAAAGAAAACAATTTGAATGATGTGTGAAATACGTATCGAGGACATCGATACACATTTGCATCACGCCATCGACGGCGTGAAAATACACAGTTGCAAGGTGTGTGTGTGTGTGTGTGTGTGTGTGTGTGTGTGTGTGTGTGTGTGTGTGTGTGTGTGTGTGTGTGTGTGTGTGAGAGCTTGTGTGTGTGTGTGTGTGTGTGTGTGGGCGGGAGCAAAATGCGTTTTTTTTTCTGTCTATGTTGCTCTGGCACAGTCAAAACAGGAACGCACTCACTGACCTCTCCCTGCCGGTTCCTCCCTCCTCCTCTGCTCCTCCTCCACCTCCTCCTCCTCCTCCTCCTCCTCCTCCTCCTCCTCCTCTCCCTCACCAACCTGTCCTTGGCATCAGCATCGCGACTCGCTGCTACTGCAGTAACCAAGGTGACCCACTGCACTTAGAACACATGAACACTTACCGGCTTACACATGCACATGCACACGCATGCAGCCTGTCCCTCTGTCGCTCACTCCCTCTCTCTCTCTCTCTCCCTCTCTCTCCCTCTCTCTCCCTCGCTCTGTCTTCTTCTTCTTCTGTTTTCCAAGCGCCTCTCTCCCTCGTTCGCTCCCTCGCTCTCTCTCCCTCTCTCTCTAGCTCTCTCTCTCTATTCTCTCGTCTCTTACACACCGTCACGGCAACGCAAGTGTACACACATGCGCACAAAAAACGCCGGCACACAAGCGTGCTTTACACACACACACACACACACACGTCACACACACACACACACACACACACGCACAATTGATCTGGAGACAACATGTGAGAGAATGTGAAATGGTGGCGGTGGAGGATTTATAAAGAAGCCCTTCAGGTCTCCAGGAGCGAACTGAGCAGTCAGCCCAGCAGCACGGAGCCAGCGACTACCGGGGCGCTCTGCTACAACCCGGCGAGGGGCGAGGGAGCCAGACTAGCAGGGAGGGAGCGCTGGAGGGAGGGAGAGAGGGAGAGAGAGAGGGAGGGAGATGGAGGGAGAGAGAGAGAGAGAGAGAGAGAGAGAGAGAGAGAGAGAGAGAGAAACTAGCAGAGAAAGAGAAAGTAGCAGCGAAAAGGAGAGACAGAGAGTCACTAGCAGAGAGAGAGAGACAGACTAGGAGAGAGAGAGAGAGAGAGAGAGAGAGAGTGAGAGAGAGAGAGCTAGACAAGCAGAGAGAGAACGAGACAGAGGGAGACTAGCAGCGAGAGAGAGACAGACTAGTAGAGAGAGAGACAGACTAGTAGAGAGAGAGAGAGAGAGAGAGAGAGAGAGAGAGGCAGCCAGACTAGCAGAGAGAGAGAGAGAGAGAGAGATAGAGAGAGAGACTAGCCGAGAGAGAGAGCTATATCAAATGATAAATCTAGAACTAGAGCACCTGGCTGCTGAGCGTGTGCAGCAGCAGCAACGGCGGCATCATCATCATCACCATCACCATCATCATCATCATCGTCATCGTCATCATCGGCGGCCAAGGCGTGGCGTCAGGGACCGGCAGCGCGCTGCTGGTTACCGTGGCGATCACAAGCCTTTGTCTCTACTATGGGGACCGTTTTCGAAGGTGTCAATCACAATCACATGGAGAGGATCGATTCTGACTTTGTGATGCGCGTTGGGAAAAAAGAAGAAGATTGTGTTGTGATGGTGGTGGGGGGGGCATGCAGTAGACAGTGGGGGGGGGGGGGCATGCAGTAGACGGTGGGGGGGGGGGGGGGGTCTGTAGTGAGAGGGAAGGAGGGGTCTGTACACTTCTGACAAGGTGCCAACATCACCACCACACACAACGCCTTACAACTTGTTATCTGTGATGTGAGTTACACACGGCAACCCCACCCCTAAAGTTCACTCCGAAACACGACTCAACACACACACACACACACACACACACACACACACACACACACACACACAGGCTGTCCGTCAGGCTACCAAATGGTTGCATCCAGCGCCAGAGAGCCATTTAAGACAGATTGTGCGTCTCATATAAAATCCATCATGTATATACATCCATCATGTGTGTGTGTCTGCGTGTGTGTGTGTGTGTGTGTGTGTGTGTGTGTGTGTGTGTGTGTGTGTGTGTGTGTGTGTGTGCGCAGCCGTCTGCCAGCGGGCCATAAATACGGTATCTCACGTCTCGGGCGGACAGCTTCTCCCCACGCGGCGCTCCTCCGCCGTCTCACAGCCCTCTCTCACACCTTCTTCAGGCCGCTATTAAATCAAGATGGCCGCACGGCGGGGGGAGACATCTTTACGTCGGCGGTCGACGGACGGCTCAAAGCTGTGACATCATAGTCTGTGTGGTATACATGGGGCCAACGGTTTCATATTTCATGTTATTTTGATTTATTTTGTTTTAAAATGGGGGGGGGGGGGGGGGGGTTCTGGATAACAGTCCTCTGGAGGAAAGTCTATAGAGCAAACTTTTAAGGAAACTATATGACATGAATACATCTATTTACCTTTACAAATAAGGTACGCTTTATTCATTATTCCTCCATGAGGGGAGATGCAGGGTTAAGAACAGTGCCACGAAATGAGAACACAAAAAATGCGAATGAATATGGAAATAAGAGTAGGAAATAAGGAACGGCGCGGACTATCCTCGGGAATATTCCCGTTATTTACGTCGGCGGAGAGTCCAACCGGTTGCCGCGCATTTGGCGTACAGACGGACATTTGCATATATGCAAACAGAGGCCCCCCCCCCCCCCCCCCCCCCCCCCCCCCCCCCCTGCGTTCACCTTCACCACTTCACTCGCATGCGTTGCCTTCTTCTCATTTGCAAGTCATGCCTCCTATGAACTGGTGTTTTTTTCTTTTTTTGACGTATTCATCTGTGCCACTGACCGAAAATAGGCAATCTATAATCAATCAGGAGATCAGATGTGATTGCAGGGCTCCTTTTCCCAGTGTGCAGATTCAGTATTCACACACACACACGCACACACACGCACACACATGCACGCACGCACACACACACACACAAAATGTAGGATGTTTTATTCAAATCATTCATTCGATCAGTTGATCGAAGAAAAAAGAAGTAATCACGCTGGATAAATGAATGTAAAACCCAACTCATTTTCTTCTGAGAGATGTAAATAAAGAAGAGTCAGCCATTTTTTAAAAGGCTGCAAACAACCTGCAGTGAGCAGGAGTCACCACTAGGGGGTCTGTGGTGTGAGTGTGAGGAGAGAGGTGCAGGTATAAGGACCGGGGGATGGTTTGTCCAACAGGTGTGTTTGGGACTCCTCAGAGCCGCGTCCCGCATGAGCGCTCCTCTGAGGTTCACTGTTCCTGAGGAGCGACCGGCTCCTCCCGGCTGACCTAAATGGTGTATGGATTACGCACAGATCATAACAAGTCGCCATGCATAATTCAAAGTGCTTTTAAATGAAGAAAATGAAACGTACCGTCCATTGACGCATACCTAAATATGCATATTATAAAGTTGCGAGCTTCCCTCCAGCGGCTCTGAAACTTGGCAACAAATGCACTCATGTAAAAACATGAGTTCAGATCAGGTCTGCCGAGCAGTAAGAGCACACTTAGACCACCGAGACAGCTGCTGCCAACGATCAAACATTCATGTTGAAGACAACTACAAATGTGTATTGTGCATGTCACTATTATTATTATCATTATTATTATGCAATATAGCAGGAGTATCTATCTTGAATTTGTCTTTAAACGCTCCAGAGTATGGAGGAGTCACTACTCATTCACCACGTTGTTCGTTGGGCTGCCATGCAAATAATAATAATAATAATAATAATAATAATAATTCATTGCATTTATATAGCGCTTTTCAAGATACCCAAACAACTTGGAGTCGTAGTTTAATGCGAAAAAAACATTTAAAGGGAGGTAAACGGCGTAGGTTAGCCCTCTCAACACACATGTGCACGCACACACACATGCACACACACACACACACACGCACACGCACGCAGACACACCAGTGGCCCCCGATAATTTACTACTAAGCCATAGGGTAGGGTGGGGTGCTGTAAATGTCTCAAAAGCAAACCGAGGACATGATTTCACTCGCCATGTCAGGCGGTTCAAACCGATACACACACACAACAAAACAATCCTGAGGAGGAGCCATTACCATAAATAAAGAGCTGAATCCTGAAGGCGCCCCCCCCACACACACACACACACACACACACACACACACACTAACAACAGACACGCAGCAGTCAGCCGCCGCGCCGAGCATCACACAGCAACAGAGGTCTGTTTCAGAGAGCGCCACAATGCGTCCCATACATCCGCCCAGAGAGAGACGTAAACAGCGCCCGTCTCTCTTCACAACTTTACATAACGTACGACACGCTGTACACACTCTGCTTTCCGCGTGTTCTTGAACACGCGTGTGACATACGCGGGGACAGCGTGACCTTGGCAGCGTCGAACACAAGTTCAGGGGTCAGAGACACAGACGGGCGAAGCCGGTCGTTTAGCGGCAGACAAAGACAATGGGAGGAACGCGACGCGGACAGAAGTGATGAATCACATGTGAGCCGCGCGGCCGTGTGGTCACCGCTGGCAGGACGCCAGGGGAGTGACATGCTGCGATACCGTGACACTGCCATTGGCCGAGACGTTTGCTCACGACATCACTATGCGTCTTCGGGAGAGGAAGTTATGCCGTGTCGACACGGACGTAGACGCCGACGAGGGGGGAATTTTAAATATTTTAAGCTCATTTTTGCTGAATAGGTGAGTCATGTGACCGTGGCGTGAGGTGAAACAAAGGTGAAAAAAACAAGTGTCTAGTTGGATTGGTATCACTGTTTTAATGATACTAACGGTGACTATAGGATTTAGAGTCTGTGGTTTGTATTCTGGTAAGATTATAACATATAGACTGACTTTTCTGTTTGGTACGTTTTTTTACAGGATAACATATAAACGTCCCCTTGAATGAAGGAGAAACTGTTGCTCAATGAAGACCTAAAAAAAACAAATGGAAACTATTTCGAAATCACACGTGTGGAATATAAGAAACCAATAATAATAGATAATACTCTTTCACATGGTTGCTATTATACAAAGATAGTGTATTTCCAATATGTAGTCGGCCCTACCCCTTGTAACCCAGTGGTACATCTTGTTGTGTGTGTGTGTGTGTGTGTGTGTGTGTGTGTGTGTGTGTGTGTGTGTGTGTGTGTGTGTGTGTGTGTGTGTGTGTGTGTGTGTGTGTGTGTGTGTGTGTGTACCTAACCAGGGGGTGATTTCATGGGCTTCCTGTGCTGTTAGGTGGTTCTGCTGGTTCATCAGGGCGCTCCGTGTGACAATGAGCAGTATTTAGTGTTATTGTACGGGGCGGCGGTGCCAGGGCCTCGGCGGCGGCGGTGCCAGGGCCTCGGCGGCGGCGGCGGCGGCGGGGGCCTCGGCGGTGCCAGGGCCTCGGCGGCGGGGCCTCGGCGGTGCCAGGGCCTCGGCGGCGGGGCCTCGGCGGTGCCAGGGCCTCGGCGGCGGCGGTGGGGCGGCGGTGGGGCGGCGGCGGGGTCTGACTCCACACACAGGCCTCCGCGGCCCGTCTTAACCTTAATCCACCCAAATGAACTGAACGAGAGCGAGGAGGACGGTTTATTATGTGCTGTTACATCACTGAAGGGCTCCTCCATGTGAAGACCACTGGTTGTTTCCATTTCACACAGCAGCTGACCTTGTTGCTATGGCCCGATAGTAATTAATTAATGACCCTCTTGTCTCAACACGTAGAATTTAATTTATAATTCTGCTTTGAAGCCAAATATTGTGTTGTTATAAATGCAACAAAAAAACCCAGGGAGGCAGCGTTCGCAAATCAGCGTTGATTTGAAAAGCACCCACTCCCTGGGTTTATGAGATATATCGGTGTTTACGAGATATATCGGTGTTTATGAAATATATCGGTGTTTGATATATGTTTATGAGATATATCTGTGTTTGAGATATATTGGTGTCTATGAGTTATATCTTGTTTATGAAATATATCGGTGTCTATGAGATGTATCGGTGTTTATGCGATATATCGGTGTCTATGAGATATATCGGTGTCTATGAGATATATCGTGTGTATGAGATGTATCGGTGTTTATGAGATATATCGGTGTTTCTGAAGGGGGGTGTGTATCAGTCTGGTAGTACAGACCTGATGGTGAAGTGAACGGCACGCCCGTAAAGCAACGTAACGCAACGCAACGTGCTTTATTTACAACCACGCGCCGTAACGCATTAAAGTCCATCACGTTACCCCCCCCCCCCCCCCCCCCCCATGCGGACCGCTGCGTCTCCATGGTGGGTTTATTATAAATACAAGACTGTTGTTTGCTTTGCCCGTCAACCCAGTGACACACACACACGCACATATACACACACACACACACACACGGGCGCGCGCGCACACACACACACACACGCACGAACGCCTACCAGCGCACGAATGCGGCTCCACATCTTCCCATTAATGACAAGAAGCCCAAGCATTATGATTATTATTACTATCATTATGATTATTATTATATGAATATTATACTGTCTAACGGCTGAGGGTTTGGTGACTCGGCTGGACGTCATATTCCCAGCATCGCATCCCAGCTGACGGACTGTTGTGATTGAAATATGGATGAGGGCTCGTCACGACCACGAGCACGACCACGACCAGGACCACGACCACGACCACGACCACAACCACGAGCACGACCACGACCACGACCAGGACCACGACCACGACCACGACCACAACCACGACCACGACCACAACCACGACCACGACCACGTCCCGCACGGCGGGACGCGACCCGCATATCTCCACATCCAGGGCTTGGACAGACGCGATGATGAAGAAACGCGCGCACACGCAGTGACACACACACACACACACACACACATACGCACTGACACACACACACACACACACACACTCACTATGTAGGTGGATCTGGATCCCAATAACACGTTAAAGTCAACGTCGCGTCCCGTGATGGGTGGCGGCCTGTAAACACACGCACTGCCACTCAAACCATGCCTTTCCCTGTCACACCCCGTCTACAAAAAAAACAAAAAATGACACATATATATAAAAATATAAATATATCTATGCATCATAACAGACGACATCCCGTGATATCCCGCTGGTCATGCATGTGTGTGGGGATGGGGGTCCTACCTCGGTGGATGGGGTCCAGGCGCACCTGCTGGTGGTAAAATCAGACAACAACAGACGCACGCCGGCCGCCGCCTCCGGTGGGTGATGACACAGCTGGAGGAGATATCCCTCTTCCTCCTCGGCGTGTCACGTCAGACAGGACCATCCAGCCGCTCCCACGTGACGCCCGTCCGTTTTGACGGTCGTCTCCGCGTGAGGAGGAGAGCCCCTCTTTTCCCGCTGCTGGTTCTGTGGCGGGTTTTGACGGGTCTAATAACCGTGCGGCCGGCGGTGGGAGGCGTTACCGGAGGAGGCCATGGCGCGCTTTGGCTGCGACGTTACGGAGTGTTCCCGTGTCCAAACACACACACACACCCCTACACACACACACACACACACACCCATACACACACACCCAATCACACACACACACACTCAGGTAAACGTCATTCTTGTTTGGAAAATAAAATAGCGTCGCGTCGTTCGCGCTTCGCCCAAGAGGGGGAAAAAAACAAGTCAACAGCTGGAGGCAAACAGACAGACATGCGCCACGATACACACCGATACACACACCAATATACACACCGCGATACACACACCGATATGCACACACCGATACACACACCGATATACACACTGCTATATACACCCAGATATACACACCGATATACACACACCGATATATACATACCGATATACACACCGATATATACACACCGATACACACACCGATATATACACACCGATATACACACCGATATAAAAACACCAATACACACATCGATATACACACCGATATACACACCGATACACACACCGATATATACACACCGATATACACACACGATATATACACCGTTATACACACCGATATACGCACGATCGCTGTCCACATTCATATTAATATTCATACAGTAGTCCCCATGGCCCAATGTGTATTTATATATTTACTTTTTTTTCTTCTTTTTATTTATGTATTTGATTTTGTTTTGGGTTTTTTTTCTCCTCATCTGATTTATTTTGTCGACACTGGGAATAGGTATATTTACCTTTTGCCTACCCCTACGTATTTTTTTGTGTTTGTATTTCTAAGTTGTATTTACTGTCCAGGATTGATCCGACATGTAGACCCGAGTCTGTAGGAGGCGGGACTTCGCGCCTAACGTCGTGTTTCCAATGCGTTCACCTTATTATTATTCTCAAATGTTATCGCAAATACACGCTCTTTTTTCTCTCTCCCCCCCCCCCCCCCCCCCCCCCTCCTCCCCTTGTGTCACATGACCTGGTCCACACATGGCCGGTGGGGGGGGGGGGGCAAACACGCCCCCTTCCCTGGGACCGGAAGGACAGAGCAGCTGCTGCTCGCTGGGTCTGGGTTCCCCCGGCTCATGGTCGGACCTGGTGAGTGGAGAGACCCAGGGACGGGTCTCCTTTCCCCCGGACCGTGTGGTGAAGACCACCGAGGACCAGGACGAGGACCTCGTCTGGGTGGGTGGGTGGGTGGGGGGGGGCTTGGGCTGACAAAAGCGCAGACCTTGTGAGTGTGTATTCTTGTGCGCATGCGCCCTGTGAGCTGTGACACCTGTGATTTGTTGTTCCCTCTATGTGTGGGTCGTGCTGACTGACGTGCAGCTGCAGACCGGCTGGGGGGGGATCCGCTGCCAGGAGGTCAAAGTGCTCCACACACACACACCCTGGACCTGAGCTGGTGAGTCCACAGAGACCAGCACACACCCTGGACCTGAGCTGGTGAGTCCAGAGACCAGCACACACCCTGGACCTGAGCTGGTGAGTCCACAGAGACCAGCACACGTCCCTTCAGGTAAAAGCAAACATATTAACTGTCCAGTTGTTGGTTTTTTGTCCTATAGACATGCTATGGTCATGATGATGATGATGAAGTGAGACTTTTGTCAGTGACATGTTTTATAATTCAGTCAATAAAAGTATTCATTTATTGAGCCGTTATGTATCCAACTGTGCTGTGCGTACGCAGGCTTGGGCATGAAGGACAGACAAATATGATGATTCAAAAATATATCCAAAAGGGTCCACAGGTTTTCTCGGAGAAGTTGTGTGATGAAGTGAATTTGTTAATTTTGGTAAAGTCTTCTAATCTTGAAGTCTCTAATCTCCGCCTCACTTACGCCAAAGTCCAGTTCAGTGATGCAAGATGACTGATGATATCACAGCCGTTATCTTGGTCAAGATAACGACACATCTAACAACTTTGCACCGACTTCATGACAGTATTATGGTACGGCCCGCAGGTCCCGCCATGAAGCAAGACAAAACCCAGTGGAAGCTGTTCCTGGAGACCATCAGCGCCGTGCAGTGGGAGTTCACCTTCCTCCTCCTCGGTGAGACCCTCCCCCTCCTCCTCCCAATGTATCTCCACCGTTTCTCCAAAACCCGAGTCTGACTTTAAACATTGTTTCAAATATATATATATATATATATATATATATATATATATATATATATATATATATATAACAATTGTGCTCCGCAAAATCCTGTGTCCCTTTTACATGGATGACCTCGTCGACGACCCCAAGGAGTGAGCTGTCTGAGCCTGGTGGTGTCCCTCATGTTCACCTCCCTGTGGCCGCTGTCTGTGCTCTACTTCGTGTGGCTGGTGAACGACTGGTTCACCCCGGAAAGAGGTTTGCCAAGCTGTTGTTTGTTTGTTTGTTTGTTTCTCGTCATGCCAAAACAAAATGGCTTTATTGATACGGTGCATCTGAAAGGTGTTCACTACTACGCTGTCACCACTAGGGGGCAGGAGAATCGAGTTTGTGAGGAACTGGCGAGTGTGGGGACACTTTCGAGACTATTTTCCAATCAAGGTATGAGGATGATGATGATGATGATGATGATGATGATGATCTCTCATCACTTAGTTCTACATTCATACAAGGCTATACTCAAGCATCTGGTGTCCATGTGTCGTGTGTGTGTGATGATGAATATAATAAATGCTTGCCTTTTGTGTTTACCTCATTCAGCTGGTGAAGACCGCCGAGCTGAGCCCCACGAAGAACTACATCCTGGGCAGCCACCCGCACGGCATCATGTGCGCCGGCGGCTTCACGTGTTTCAGCACCGAGAGCTGCGGCTTCGCCGACGCCTTCCCCGGGATGCGCTCCACCCTCGCCGTGCTCGCCGGCCTCTTCCGCATCCCGCTCTTCAGGGAGTACATCATGAGCGCAGGTATTCGCACGGCGATAACAGGCCGATTACGGCGTGTAGTACGTGGGTCGGACCGCGGTGCCGTCCGCCAAACTGAATAATGACCCCCCCCCCCACCCGAACCATGAAAGCCGTTATTTAGTTTGACAACAATCGTAAACATAAAATGGAGCCATGTTTATGTAGGCAAACCCTGTAACGTGATTCATTATATACAACTGAGAGACGTGTGTGTGTGTATAGAGATAGATATCCAGATGGAGAGATAGGAATGATATACAATACATTTTTTATGTGTACAATTCTGATAAGGTTCTTAATCGCTCCACAAGCACAGTGAAAATTTTTGTGTGATAAAATACACAAAGCTGTGTATGAAGGACAACAGCCACCGCTTCGCCCCGTCCACCACATCCACACTCAGTGGCCACTTCATTAGGGTACACCTGGAAATCACCTGGGATTAGCCAATCACGCGGCAGCGCAAATGCTTGCCGCCTCGGTCGACAGGTTTCAAGACGTCAGAATGATGGGGAAGAAATGTGATGTGGAGTCATGGTTTGGCACCAGACAGCGATGGTTTGAGCTCAGAAACTGCCGGTCTCCTGAGATTCTCATACACAACGGTCTCCTGAGGAGAATGGTGTGAAAAACAAATCGACATTAAAGCATTAAAAGCAACTAAATGAATAGTGAATGATAGAGGGGGGGGGGGGGGGGGGGCTTGTCTGGCCACCTGGAGGGTGCTGGTTCGGTCTCTGGCTCCTGCTAAGTGCCGAGGTGTCCCTGAGCAAGACACCTAACCCTAACTGCTCACGACGACGCTGACACCGGTGTATGAATGGGTGAATGTGAGGCAGTAATTGTAAAGCGCTTTGAGTGGCCAGATGAATGCAATCCATTTACCATGCAGCTAATAAAGTGGCCACTTAGATTAATTTGTAGAACGAAAAAAAACCCATATCCACTTTAACCATCACCCCTTGGAGAGCTGCCTCATGCAGACAGTATAGAAACAACACATGTACAGTACATGACTCGTGTTCTCTGTGATCCTCTCTGGCCAGGCCTCATCTCGGTGAGCAGAGCGAGCCTCGCTCACGTTCTCACCAAGAACGGTACAGGCAACGCGCTGGTGATCGTGATAGGCGGCGCCGAGGAGTCCCTGTCCTCCGAGCCCGGCGTCCACACCGTGGTCATGAGGCAACGCAAAGGATTCGTCCGGATAGCGCTGGAGTACGGGTGAGGCCCCAAAAACGCACACCGCACACATCTCCCGGCCGGCGGTCTGGGCTGTGGGTTCTGGTCTCAGGGACTTCGACCGCCGCTGGGTCCTTCCAGTCTTGGTGCCATCTTACACACCCCTTATCGCCCCGTTATTTGGACGTGTTGTTTTAGATGCACCGCTAATCTGATATTTACTTTCTATGCATTTTGTTTAAATTCATTTTCATTATTTGTTAAGTCAAGTAACCCAGTCACTTTTGTTTGAAAAGGTGCAATGTCAAGTTCTATCATGTCAAACAACCAAGTTGTCATAAGACTTAAAACAGTAATTACTGGGCATCTAAAAAGGTGCAGAGACATTGAGACATTGCAGCCACAACAATAACAATAACAATAACCGCCCTTGGCCACAGTTGCACCCGGCGTTTCAATTTGACTCATCAAGTCAAACCGAAACTTTTGTGGTGTTCCGCAGGGCTGACCTGGTGCCGGTGTATTCGTTCGGGGAGAACGAGTTGTTCCGCCAGGTGATCTTCTCGGAGGGCAGCGTGGGCCGCAGGGTGCAGGACCTCTTCAAGAGGCTGATAGGCTTCGCGCCGTGCGTCTTCCTCGGGGACCGCTTCGCTCTGCTGCCCTACCGGACGCCCATCACCACCGTGGGTAAGTTGAGCACCCGTTGCACAGGAACCCAATTTAGTGTGTAATCTTTTAGCGGGACGCTTTTTTTTATCCAAAGCGGCTTACGTTGAATCGACACGCGTCATTAAAGGAACAGGAAGGCTGTAACCAACATTTCCGTCCCTCTGGTTTCAGTCGGCGCGCCCATCGCTGTGCCGAAGCGTGTGGTCCCTACGGCGGAGGAGGTGGACCACTACCACGGCCTTTACATGCAGTCGCTGTCTAACCTGTTCCACGAGCACAAGGTCAGCTGTGGACTCTCCGAAAGCCACGAGCTGCGAATCATTTAGAGGACGAGTCGCGCAGGGATAACCAGACTTTCTCACAACAAGCTGCCTTCGACCGTGGGACTGCTTCAATGACAGCCCTGCCCCGATTAAGTGAAGAATTTACCCTGTAGCAATAGAGCGGGTCTCCATAGGCGCCTGGTCTCCTGGTTCGCGACACCGGGCATCAGAAAAACGTCTATGCGCCAAACTACGTTTTTTTAAAAATAATTCTGCACAAATCGTTACCGGCTGCCCTGTTGTTTACATGTTTCCAGTGCAGTGTGCATATTTTTATGTGTTTTTAAAAGGTTCCCTACATGTCAGAATCTGTGTGAATAAAAATATGGCAACCGTTGCAATAAAGACTTTCTTCTTGTGGTCGGGGACACACACACACACACACACACACACACACACACACACACACACACACACACACACACACACACACACACACACACACACACACACACACACACACACACACACACACACACACACACGACAAATTAATGCTGTAATGGGGCTTTTATTTCTTCAGGAACTACATTACATCAGTGGGAGGAAAGGGGTTAACCTGATACACACAAAATGAGAAATGATTGAAAAAAGGGAATCGATTGAATGGATTAGAAAAACTCTACGTCATCTGGCGCGTCCAGGTCCCGGTACTCCACCACGTTGCGCGGGTCGCCCCGGGACATCCTGCGAGACCAGAGACGGACAGTGTGTTTGAGAGCAGAACGCGTCTCCTCGCCTGGGAATGACTCGTGTGGATTAGGGCTGGGCAATATATCATGTTATATATCCATATCGTGATCGGAGACTAGATGTCTTCGGTTTTGGATATCGTGATACGGAGTAAGTGTTGTTTTCCTGGTTTAAAAAGGGCTGCGTTACCGTAAAGTGACGAAAGAAATGAGAAAATGCAAAATTAGGCTTTACCTTGTGGTTATTTTAGACTGGAAAACATGCTACATCATGATGTGTATGATTGGAGATGAATAAATATAGCGCCGTATCGCCCAGCCCCAGTGTGGATGGTGGGTTAGGAGGAGAACAGAGGTGATCCTTACAGTGGTTTTTACCTGTTGTTGCGGTGCTTCCCTGGGTATCCACCGGGGCCCCGGAAGCCATCATAGTTCCCCCGGCCCCCCGGCCCCCCTCCTCCTCCTCCGCCGCCACCTCCTTGGCCGCCTCCTCCTCCTCCTCCTCCTTGGCCTCCGCCTCCTCCCCCACCGCCTCCACCCCCGCCGTACTGGTTGGGGGGGTACGCAGGGCCGCCTAGCGGGTCAAGAGATTCAACATTACAAGGCTGGTTTGTGTCATCAACAACTAGGGATATAATTCAATATTAACGTCTTTAAAAGGTATTGTATCGTCATGAAATGACGATACAATACCGATATTGACATCGTGATACATGAGTATAGTAGTCTTATAGTATAAATTAATTACGATAAGAAGATATGCTCTTAAATGTATCAAATATGAGGTTTGAAACTTCAATGAGGAAGAGAAAAACTAGTTTTAGTTTGATACCATACTTTAAATTTCCATCAATTTCCTTCAATGTAATGACCCTGTTAGACTGTTTAGAATGGTATTTTGAATTCATAAGAATATTGTGATATTTATCGATATTGTGTAAAATTCCCCAGAATTATCGTGAAAATAAATGTTTCCATATCACCATAAAGACTGTGCACCCTGTGACGTGGTAGGAAGAGGTTGTCGTATGATCTCATCATTACCGCTAATAAATTATGTAATTCTGTGAGCCGAAGCGAGCTGGACAACTAAACAGTTATTACAATTGTCCTATTCATCATGCAACACAAGATCTACCGTTCATTTTAATTAATACCGCCACTTGCATAGTAGCACAATTCATTAGTAATTAATAAACCACAACATAAATAATATATTGGTTGCAGACATCAGTGAATACCCTAAAGCACAATAGAAGCATCCATTAAGGGTTGTGGTCTATCCACTGTCTGCTGCCATCAGTCAGCCGCTCCAAAAGGAGGATGTTGATGGTGGCCGGTAGAGCCGGTCGACCTCGGCGAAGACATGAATCCTGATTATTTGGGTATTACATTGATGTTATGGGAAAATAATTATTTGAATGTCAATTGGCACAGGATACTTCAATATCTCTGAAACAAGTAAATGCTGGCTAATGTTAGCTCAACCGCAAGCTCTGCGTGTTGTAAAGGCAGAGCTTTGGCGTGTGTGCGAAACCGAGACGCTCGCCTTCAAGCGGCTCCCGCTCAAAAAAGTTCTACTAGAATCGCTTTGTGTCGATTTCCTGGTATTTACGATCGTGGGAATCCCAGATTGTAATCACGATCAAACATCGATTCATCGACCAGCTCTATTGGCCAGTGGACCTCTTCATCTAGGTTCCACATCGGGTTTCTATGTACCAGTTGACATCCAGGCAGGCCTACCTCCAAAGCCCATGACAGGCGGTCGAGGCTGGCCGAAGCTCATGAGCCCTTGTGGCCCCTGGGGTGGAAACGGCATGTTGGGGACCAACAAACCTAGAGAACATCGTTCACATTTAGTACTTCAGCACATTTTCCTATTATCCAATGCAACTCACAGGCTGAGAACCAACAAAACACACCGTCGATAGCAATTAACACAAAAAAATGGATGCACGATCAGGTTTCTAAAAAAACAACTGGACAGAGTAGCGAGAAGTCGAAACAAGACACTAGGAGAGTCTGAGCCGCTAGAGCACAACATTAATCTATAATCCGAGTGCGTCTCAAACAGGATTTTAAATGGGCTGGATGAGAAACTGATTACTTAAGAGCGCCCCCAATTACTTCACAATCCCAACTGGCGTTTGCAATGAGGCGGGACGCCAAAGGGCTTTCCTCACCTTGTCCCGGGCCTGACAGAGGGGGCAGCTTCATCTCTGGCAGCGAGGGTCTCTTGGCATCCATGAGGAAGTTGTTAAAGAAGGTCACCTCCTTCTTCACTTCCTCGATCTTGTCCCCATGCTTGTTCAAGATGTGCTTGCGCACAAACTCCGGGCCCTGGACGGTACGTTACAATTAGAACAGAAGCTCGACGATAACCGAGCAGATTCACATTCTGCCTGAGCTCGTTGAAATATAAACCGCAAAAATTGATGCTATACATAGCTGCCATTTCTATTTAGTCATTTAGCCGACGCTTTTATCCAAAGCGACAGTCAATTCAAATACATGCCTTTAGGCAGGCTGCGGGTATTGGGGATATATGCCAGTACCTTTAGGCTGGGAATCAAACACCCTAACCACTACATCTACCTTGCCACTAACTCCTTAGCATGCCGTACTGCTAACCCATGTGACCACCGCCAATGTATCCCACCTTGCTACATCACTGGCTACATATACATGGGGCTGGGCAATAATTCAATATTATCGTTCATCATCTTTGAAGTGTAATGTATCGTCTCATGAAATGAAAATTAATTACGATGAGATATGCTCTTAAAATGATCAAATAAGAGGTTTGAAGCATCAGTGAGAAAGGAAAACTAGTTTTAGTCCGATACCATACTTTAAAATTTCTATATACTTCAATCGCCCAGCCCTACCTTGAACTTCTTGCCACTCAGCGGACACAGCCACTTGTCCTTGCCCAGCTCCTGGGTGTTGGCCGACACAAACTTCTCCACCTCCTGCTCGGGGTCCTTGCGGCCCATCTTGGACGCCTCGTCCTCAGACAGCACCTCCTTCGAGTTGAACAGCGGGCCCAGCTTCTCCTCCACCATCTTCTGCCACTGGCTTACTGCAAACGGGGAAATATCGTAGATGGATGTTAAAACCATTCTAGTTTGTTTAAAGTCAAACTTGTTTCATTGACCATTTACTCATTTAGCTTTAATCCAAAACAAGGTGTACATGTCACGGGTGAGCATGTAGAGGGTTCAGGTGTATCGTCTAGGATGCCTACAGGTAGGACTAAGGACATTGGGAACCTTTCGGCTGCGAGTCCAACACCGTAACTCCTACTGACTGTCCATCCTGTCCCCGTTTAAAGAGCCCCTATTTTACCACCAGGTGTGAGTGTGATTAGCCATTATAAGCCATTTTCGAAAAATCTGCCCTCTGATGACATCACAAGTGGGAGTGTCCACCCAGATGTATGACGACTAGATCAGTCTACCGGCCTACCAGTGGACTGTACCAACTGGTGGGCTTACCTATCCCTCATACATCTGGGTGGCTGCATTTTGAAAATTGCTTTGTAATGGCTAATCACACTCACACCTGGTGGTAAAATATGGGACCTTTAAACAAAGCAAAAAATAAAAGAAGAAAACAAGTGTCGGGGTGAGGCGGACCTTCGCCTTGCGTGACGCGGTTGGGGGGGATGGGTCCTCGAACGTGGATCATGCCACAGCGGTTGGGCATGATGTCCTCGCTGGGGTATTCACAGGTGTTGTAGTAGTCGATGGAGTGGACGATGCGCAGGTACAGGAGCAGGCGGTCCAGGACCTGGAGCCGGTTGAGAGAGGGAGCGCTCACATTTTCACATCAGCCAACAGGTTTTTTTTCCTTCATAAAACAGATAATTCCGGCCCTTGATTCTGATTGGCTCCAAGCAGTTGTAAAATGACATACCTGTGTGACCACATCCAAATTAGACCGATCCGTTCAAAAACTGGGCAACCAATAGGATAGGCCCATTTCATCACGTTAATATAATAGGTTTTATCAGATCATCACGTGACCCTGCTGCTGTGTTAACATGACATGACTTGGTCTGAAAGGTACGGCGCCATAACAAATCCGTCACGCTGTGCAAAGACCGATAGTGGGCGTGACGATGCACCCACCCTGGCCAGCTTGTCGTCCCTCTCCACGGGGGTCTCGGAGGGGTTGCCCTCCTTGGGGCCTTCGTCCGAGTCTCCTCCGCTCACGCTGCCCAGGAGCTCCTCCTCCTCGGCGCTCACCTCCTCGATCAGGTAGTCTGTGATGTTCTTCATGATGGGGTTCTGAGCTGGCAACTTGAGGAGCGCAGGAAACAACAAACATGGTTATGCTGGATTTGATCACAGATGATGTCCTGTATTATTCAGATCATGTTTCTTATTCTTGGTAAGAACTTGTGATCCATATCAAATATCCATATCAATATGCCATAAAGAATACAATTATTATTAAAAACGATTATTTCTAAATAAATATTGTTTATATTTAGAGGTTCTAACCAATGAAGCAATCCGTGTGAGAAATTAGTTGCAGCTCCTAAAGTGAATGCATCTTGGTAGACGTTGGTTGAAATTAAAACGGGAGGTCCCACCCAGCTAGCGTTTAGAGCTAAAATGGCCGCTGGGTAAATAAGGCCTATAGATGGCACAGCTCCACAGTGGCCACCAAGCCGCCCTTCTCTTATTATTGCGGGCGTATTCTCATTCTGTCACCTCGCTGGTCTGGCCCTCCTCGTCAGGCTTGTGGCTCCACAGCCCTCCCCTCTCGTCCAGGGCGTGGACGAGCTTGGCGGCCATCTTGATGTCGTTGCGGAGCACCTGCTTGTGCTGCGTGATGCCGTTGATGTTACGCACGCGCCGCACAAGGTCGCAGTTCACGCCCGGCGCCAGGTCACAGTCCCGCAGCTACGAGGAACGGAGGAAGACATTGGTTGCGAGAAAACAAAAGAGGTGTGTCGACCAAAGTTTACAAAAGAATTCACTGTCGTTTTTTCCATATTTCTACAATTACTATTTTAGTAATTTTAGTAGGGCTCTTATCCAAATTACCCTGCAGGCCATTCAGATACAAGTCATGAGGAGCAGGTAGGAGTAAAGTATCTTACTCAAGGATGCCTACAGGTAGACCGCGAACACTGGGGATTGAACCCAGTACCTTTCGTGTCATTAAAGTAATCCTGTGCACACTTTTTAATCGTGTAAAATTGATCGCTTGTTTGATTGCTATTTTATGGTTGCTCAAGTGTCATCTATTGCACTCCTAGCCATGACTGTCTGTGTTCCTGCTCATGTTTCCTTGCTTTTCCCAGGGGGGTTTTTAAGTATTTCCTTGCTCAGTTCGGTGGTTGAGGATTAAGAGGGCACGTCATCAGATATGAGCGCTATGAGAGCTGTAACCGTGATCAATACCACAGGCTATTTATAAAACGGTGGAGTGTGAGCGTCTCACCCGAATGTTCTGGAGGTTCCAGCAGATCTCCTTTATGTTGACGCTACGATCAAACGTCACCCAACAGCGTCGGAAAAACCTGGACACATTTGGAGGACGTTTATTTAAATAGTCCGACTTGGATGCGAGTGTACAACCGACATGGCTGGACTGGACTACGATCGTTGGTGGAGAACCGACCTGCGTTCAGGGTGTGGGTCTGACAGGCAGACGCGCAGGAAGCCGGGGTATCGCCGGCACAGCTGATAGAATAGAAATAAAAATACAGCAGCGTAAATAAATAAAAAACATTCTGGATGGAGCGGAGTGAGCCATCAGTGGTATTATATTGTCAGGAGTAATCAATAATTACATGGAGTTTTACACTTTAAATGAAGTTAAAAAAAGAAATATATATATATATATATATATATATATATATATATATAATAGATTTTTTTTTAATTTTTTTAATTTAATATTGGTATTTTTAATATTAGGGAGGGAAAGGAATTTGTCAAAACAAAAGATTTTAAGTAAATGGCACTTTAGTAAGTCAAATTGATGGTTCGATCAAATCAAACAACACAGGAACTGAGGCACAGTCTCAAACACTCACAGAGATGATCTCAGTCTTGGAGATGGCAGGCGCGATGCTCCTCATGAAGAGAGAGCAGGTCTTGTGGAGGGGTCGTGGCCTGGGAGCATCATCCTTGGGCTTCTTCTTCTCCTCCCTCTCTTCCTTCTCCTCTTCCTCCTCCTCTGGTTCCGCTGGCTTCTTCTCCTCCTCCTCCTCCTCCTCCTCTTTCGTTTCCTTCTCGTCAACTGGCAGTTGGGGAGGAGTAATGAATGTTAGCTTGATGTGAAACGCAACAACATCAACGTCATCTTGCCTCAAATTGTAAGATCTTGGCGGCCCTGACCTTTGCCCTCCTCTTCCTCCTTGATGTTCTTGTCCGGCTCCTCCTTCTCGGCGGGTTTGTCCGAGGAAACCGAGTTTGAGTTTGAGTCAGAATCCGAGTCTGACTCGCTCTCCGAGGCACTGGCCTCGTCTTCACTGTCGCCACTCCTCTTCCTCTTCCTCCTTGTCTGAACAGAAATGGAGAACGTGAATAACAATGAACATCACTTGCTTGAGTTTGATCTGTCAGTTTTGGGCTTTTGGGTCCTTGCGTTTAATTGGTGGAGAAGCAGAATACAGCGGCAAAATGACACACTGACCTTCTTGCTTTCAGGAACTTCTTTGCTTGGAGACTCTTTCTCCTTCTCAACCTTCACTCCGTTTCCCTCTCCGGGACAGGCAGCGCCGCCCTTCTCCAAGATGGCTGGATTACTCTCCACCTGCAGCACAACCGTCACCAGTACTGCTATTACACAGCAGTAAATAACTTCCATAATAGAAAGAGTAAAAGAAGGTGCAAAAAAATATAATTTGAGAGCCACTCTCCAAAGCATACCCGGTCGTTCTTGTCTTTGTCTGCTTGGGGCTTGCGGTCTCCCTCCACCCCTCTAGGGTCCTCCCTTCTGGAGGACTCGGCCCCGCCTGGACCGGCTGCAGGCCTCTCGCGCTCCCTCTCCCGTTCTCGCTCCCTCTCCTCTTCCTCGAAGGCCTGATCCAGGATACGAAGGTCATGATCGGTGCCTCCTTCCATCTTTATCACAGCTGCAGGGAGGGAGAGAAGGGAGACATTATGGTATTGGGCCATCATTATGGACCGGATGGATGGGTTTTCCCATTACAACGCAGAAGGTTGTCAAATACTCAAATTCATCTTGATGCATTTACCAAAACAATTAAATCGATATATATAACACTTTGTCTGCTTGTAACCTCAGAAATCCAAGTGTTCGGTTGCTTTTCCATGTTTCAGAACATTATAAAATAAATATACCATGACTATAATACATTATTATTAATACAATTATTATAAGGGGGGGGGGGGTTTGTACTGAATCGTTGTACAGAACCGTCCATCCAGTACAGAATCAGTAAAACTATGACCACAGTTCGACTGTTTTTACCTGCATCCAGGACCTTGGTGATGGCCTGCGCACGGTCAATGTCCAGCGAGACGTTGTCCAGCCAGTTGTTCTCCATGAGGAACGTGAAGACATTGAGGCGGTTCTGGAGGGAGCCATGGGCCTCCCCCGCCAGCCGCTCCATCTCGTCAGGGTGGTATTTGGACCGGAACCTGCGGTCATGGGAGGGGGGGGGATAAAAAAAAAAGAACAGAAAAGAAAGAGGCGTAGGGAGAGGATGGAGGGGGATTGGATGGGATGGATGGAAAGCACACGTTAAATGGCTGCATGTCACTGCAACATTGCCAATGATATCAAGAGGAAAAACAGAACAGTTTATTTTCACATTAGAATCATTCAGTCAATCAAGATATTTTATCGGGGAATATTTAATCTGCTTTTATTAAGACTTCTACAATTAAAATTGTATTTAAAAAATGGCATCCAGGTGTCTCAACACCGTCATTCCTATTCAATCTAAGCAATTAAGGTTGTCCTTAAAGTATGGATGGATATCTCCTCACTGCCTTTATGAGAAAGCCTGTCGGTATCTTACCAGAGACAGCTAAAAATAACAGGGTGATGCATTGTAAGAAAATCATCAGAACATTTATTATTTCATAATTTTGACAGAAAGAATAAAACAACAAAAACTATTGAGTGGACTAAATTTACCTTCGGGTCTCCCAGTTTAATAACAAATAAATACCAAGAGAGGTCTCTTCTGTGAAAGTGTGCTCCACTTCACGGCACTGGTGTGTTTGTACACACTCATACTCTGTTTTGGGGCAATTCGTCTACTGATCCGAATGTAAAAAGAAAATGGAGAGTGGGGGGGGGGAAGGTAAAAACCATGAAACGGACCAAAAATAAAAAAATAAAAAAAGCAGCTCCATGCGCGTTCGTCTGTGCTTCACTGTCTGTCTAAGAGCCCTGGTACTGTGTGTCTAAAAGTGCAGCTGCATTGTGCGCAGCGCGTGCCCTGGCTGACTAAAGCGACGCAATCCCGCGCGGTTGTGTTTCCACTTTTTCTTATCGGCGAAAAACAAAAAAAAGAGACACTTCGTCGTCAAGGAAGTGGCAGTTGAGCGGAGGGAGGAAGGATTGGTTATGGCACAACAGAACAATAAGACAGTAAAGACATGATCTGTAGCATTAACATGCAGTACTTAAATCTATGACATCAGAACAATATCAAAAGCAAGGAAATGCATTTTTTGTTGTAATGATTGCCAAGTTACAAAAAAATCTTGTTGGTAAATGTGTATAAAATTTAAATTATGTTAATTGTTAAGACAAATGTTAATTCCGTTGCTTTCCAAGCTCAATATTACGAGGACCATTTACAATGGTGGCTTGGTGGAACTTCACATAACTAATTTAAAATAAAGATAAAAAGTTCCTGGCAAAAGAAATTTCCATGGAACAAGGCTCATTACAGCCAGCAGATAAACAACAGGACATTTAAATAACTTGTCAACATTTTTGAAGGCACACGTCCTCCAATATCTAAACTGATCAGAGATGAAGCTGTGTACTATAACGATATAATAAAAACTATTCCTTACGCTATTTCCCTCTTCTACATATGTGCATATAATACATAGTAAAAGACAGTGAATTCCGTACCACTCTTCGTCTTTGTGCGTCAGAAAGAAGTCCTGCATCTGCTGCCGGCGGAAGTCCATCTTGTACTCGTTGTAGTGCTTGACGGCCTCCGTCTCGTCCACAGAGTCATCCAGAGACACCAGGAACTCCTTGAAGTTCTTCATGATCGGAGGAGGTGGACCCAGGTCCATGTCATGGATGTTGCCTAGCCTAGAAACCCCAGACACACATGAATATCAGTGGCTGCCATCTTTGTTTTTTACAAAAATGCCTCAACTGCCTATCTTTCTGAACAGGAAAGGGGCCAGACCTATCTGTCAGAGCAACCTATCTGTCAGAGCAACCTATCTGTCAGAGCAACCTATCTGTCAGAGCAACCTATCTGTCAGAGCAACCTATCTGTCAAAGCAAATTAAACATGATCTCATAGATTCATCTGGTTCCCTTCCCAGGCTATAAGTACCCCATACACACATGAATATACTGTTCAATCTTAACCAGTCAGTTACTACTGAAAATCGGAAAGGTTAATGTTAGGTATGTGCTGTTTGACTCCAAAGAGGGGGGCTTATCCAGCCCAGCAGGCCTCACCTTGCCTGGATGGGGATGCCATGGTGAGGCTGCATCAGGTGCATGTCTGGATGGCCCCAGTGCTGCGGAGGGGCATAGCTGGGACCACCACCACCACCGCCGCCACCACCACCACCTCCACCACCACCCCCACCGTATCCCATGTCATACCCCCCATGGTAGTGGTCTCCACCGTGGTCATCCCTGCACACACAAAGACCAGAGCTTTAAAACAAGATTACAGTACTGAACAGTGGATATGTACTAGTCACTTAAAACAAAAATACAGTACTGGACAAAGTTCCTAACTGTGAATTCAGATACATGTTATCAAGGAGCAGGTAGAGGTTTGACATCTTGCTCAAGGACACCTACATGCTAGGGTTAGGCTGCATACTTTGGAGATCAAACGTGTTGCCTTTTGGCTGGGAGTTGAACATCCTAGTCTAGACACAACACTCCTCTCCCATAGGTTTTTGGAGTCAAAGTCATTCTTACCAGTCTCTCCTCATGCGTTTCTGCTGTGGGTTGATGTCGTGCCTGGGAGGGGAGAACCTCTCGCGACGACCTCGGTCATAATCCCGGTACTCGGCACGACTTCGCCGTTCCCTGCCGCCCCGGTCCCATTCCCTGACACACAAGAACGGTTACGGTCCGCACACTCGACTTCTCGTCCACAACGTTGTGTTCGTATATAGGGACGCTTGTTGAGCGCCATCAGTGTGAGTTATTGCATCGTTGTTTTTTTTATTTTACCTGTCATTCCAGTCGTCCCTCCGTCGGTCGTCTCTCTCTCTAGAGCGATCATAGTCACTCCGTTCCCGTCTAAATTTATCTCTCCTCCTGCGATCGTACTCGTCATCGCTGTCCCCCATCTCCACGAGGAGGCAGGATAGCTAGAGTTACAAAGAGGAACGATTGGTTAGTCTCAATCTGACAATTTGATGGGGGGTTAAGTTAAACGCCGGGTGGTTGGTTCAAGGTACCTACTTTACTAGAAGCAATAACATAGATGGGGAGGAACAGCGGTTTTCTTAGTTTTCTGCGGTTGACAATTGATAAATAAAGTTGACAATTGGGCGATGAAATTGTGATCCTAATTCACTAGGGAACGTGTGCATAAATCCATAGGTCTATAGATCTATACACATTCCCTAGGAAATAAGCAATACATAACACATGTAGTTTTATTGGAGATAGCCGACGTCCATCATTGTGTGCATTTCAGATTTTAATCAAATTAAGCAGTATCCTTAATGTAGCCGTTGCAACAGGTGAGACGCAGCCATTTACAACAGGTGAGACGCAGCCATTTACAACAGGTGAGACGCAGCCATTTACAACAGGTGAGACGCAGCCATTTACAACAGGTGAGACGCAGCCATTTACAACAGGTGAGACGCAGCCATTTACAACAGGTGAGACGCAGCCATTTACAACAGGTGAGACGCAGCCATTTACAACAGGTGAGACGCAGCCATTTACAACAGGTGAGACGCAGCCATTTACAACAGGTGAGACGCAGCCATTACACCACAGCCCTGCCTGTGCGCTAGCTAGTTGGTGGGGCGTGAGACCGTTTCTTCAAACCAAACAAGCCAACTTTGTTCGCACTTAACTGAAAATGCGCAAACAAAAACCGATACTGCATTTCAGAGGGAGGACCGCCGCGGCACCACGTACTTATGGCGATATCCATGTGTTACTACTACGGCAACTTGGAGGGACAGCCGGCTAGCGTTAGCCTACAAGCTAGCGACTAGCCGCCGCTGCACAAGACAGGAACCCGTTATGAGACACTCGGGAGAACTGACTTGCGCCGCTGCAGAGTACACGCATCGCCGTGGCGAGCGGCGGGCCACTTCAACACCGTTAAATACCTGTTATTTGTAAGGTTTTCTGTTGCCCTCTTTTGTTCTCTCGCTTTATCTGCGGCTCAGCTTTTTCGTCTCGTAAAACGATGACGTCAAACTCAATCGACGAAATAGGCCCCGCCCTCTCCCCCTCGTGCCTCAGCAGGCCCCGCCCCCCCCCCCCCCCCTCGTGATGGGGCCTCAGCCCGCATGCTCCCCTAATGTAATCGTATTCATTACAATGTTGGCCCCTAATTGGCCCAATAATGACATATGCAAGTAATTGGCTTAATATTAAAAAAAATACCAACACAGCAGTGTGAAGAAAAATGTTATCAACATTCATTGAACTCAAGAAGCCAATCCTAGCTATAATAATTATAGGCCTTCCAGTAATTATGAAATATACTTGTAGGTATAATTGTGGGTATGAGGCTTTGTTCTTATAATACATGCAAGGGGTATGATCACCGACGGCAGCGTACAATGGAAGGTGGGCTCGCCATGTCGCCATTGAAAGAGCGTAGTGAGAATAGCTTCTAGTATTCAAGACAATTAAACATTAAGTTTAACTTGGAGGAGGCTGGACCATGTCAGTAGGATGTGCCCTCTAGTTGGTATATAATACAAACCGTTATATATAATATAAACCGTTGAAGTAGATTGACTGACTGTAGGTTGATTGGAGTCGGACTGAAGTGTCCGAAGAACGAAGAATCAGATGAGACATTTATTTGTCCTCTTCACATCTGACCTCGCCTCCCTCCTCCTCAAGGTGGACTACCATTCTCGTTGGAAGGACCCGCTGCCTCAAGGAGACGCTCCAGTCAGAGTGGCATGCAGCAGGAGGGACACAGCGGGAACACGGCCTCATTGTGTATTGTCCACTTTTGGCCCACAGAACACAACTCAGTAACACAGACAGACGATGTCAAGTCAACTCATAGTGTGTTGTCTTCAACACTCATTCACTTTTCCACCATACAAATAATAAACATGTAGGGATCAGAATGAAACAAATAGGCCTTTTTTTTTTTTTTTTTACCTGTACAGGTACACTTTAAGATTGATCATTGTGATGCATTTGACATTTCACATGTATTTTGTAGCCCCTTTCTTTGTCCTTCCTCTGAATTTCAATTGCTTCCTCATGTAATCCAGGAGAACGCTTTGCCAGGCACGCCTGCCCCTCGCTCCGCCTCCCCCCACCACCGCAGACACGTCCTGGACCTGTGGAGGAGCGCTCCGGCGGCCGTCTTTAGGGCCTCCGTCCGACCCGTAATTCACCTCCGACTGGTCCAGCGTTATGTAGATGATGTTCTGGTCAAAGGCATAATCGGAAACAGCCTATTATCCGCACAAAAAGAATAGCGAGTAATGAATGGGTGGCATAAAGAGCTGACAGTCGACAATACAAAACAGATCAATATAAATAACACATTTACAGGACTATAAAATAGCATGCACTGTATTATACAATATATTTGAAGTGAACAGTCATTCTGCATTCAGTCCTTTAGATCAAGTAGGCCTACACTGATTTAAAGACTCCTTTAGGTCCCCTATTTTACCACCAGATGTGATGTAGATTAGCCATTATAAGCCATTTCAAAATCTACCCTCTTGTGACATCACACATTGGAGTGTCCACCCAGAGGTCTGATAGATCAGCCTACCAGCCAACCCAGAACCAACTGGTAGGCTGATCTATCCATCATACAGGTGGACACTCCTTGCGGTGTCACTAGAGGGTAGATTTTGAAATGGCGTGTAATAGCCAATCAACCTGGTGGTAAAACTCCTCAACCTTTAAAGTTCATGCAAACATTAAGACCTGAGAATGCAGCGGCCAACTCTCTGCGCTAAGCGACCTCTTGAAAAGTAAAACAGTGAGTTTGATGTGTTTATCTCAGGAACAAGTAGGCCCATTATGTCTGCACACTGCAAGTATATATTATCTATATATCTGCACGTCAAGTGTACACAAAGCGTGAATATTTTCTACTTAAACAGAAACATTGCTGTATAAATGTCACACCTTGGCACGGTAACAGGATAGTACAGTGCAGAGAGTGTGCAAGTCCCAGCGTCTGCATCTGAGTTTACTGTAAGTTGCTTCGGATTAAAAAAAAAAGTGTCCCCTCTAAATGACTCATTAGTATAACTAGAGTACAGGTGTATATCTCCATGTAAAATGCTGTGTTATCCCAGGTCCATTCTTGTCAGCATTTGCAGCATTCAGTGCTTTGAAATTAAGAATGTAGCCGATGTAAAAAGACAACATTTGAGATGCTGTCACCTCACCTGTTCCTGGAGGAGCGTTTCGGAGGAGAGCGGTGCAGACGAGGGGACCGGCAGAAGGAGCAGCAGCAGCAGCCAGGATCCCGGCTTACGAGACCGAGGCGGCAAGGAGCCGGACATCTCTGCTTCCAAGTAGTAAGGACTTTAGCTGCAATTTAAATGTGCTCATGCCTCCAGCTAGATTAAAACAGGATGGTGTAGGCAAGCTTGGTACAGGTTTTTGTTTCCTCCTCTGTAAAGTTTTCATTGTTTCAATGGATTGTGTGTAACGGATTAGCTGAATATGATGTCATGTTCCATGATGAATAAATGCCCTTACAATATTCACCACTCCATTTTTAAGCCATTTATATGAAAATGTAACCATGACCTATTGTTCTCACACGTTCTGGAAGCAGAGCTAAACATGCTCAACACCTACTGAGCCGCAATAGAGCATATGTGAAAGCAGTCCTCTAATTAACACTTGCTGCTCTTTGCCTGAAAAGCACCAAGCTGGGTCATGCACAGCCCAGCACAGAGTTTGTATGGAGGGATTAGTAGTGCCGGCTAATCACTTGCTGCAAGTCTCACAATTACGCACAAAGAGTTCATTCATTAATAACGAATTAATGAGGACCACGAAAAAGAAGAAAGACAAAGCTGGGATATTTCATGAGCAAAGCTTGGGGTTGGATGAGTATGGGGGCGGGGCCCCGTTTTCAGGCCGTCCAATGGGGCGATGAGGAGATACATCAGAAATGAGGATGACTGTCAGGTGTTGGATTGTTTTGGAGGAGATAAAATGTTGTAGTGTTCGAGTGCACACAGTGTTCCCCTAGTGCACCCACAGTGTTGCCCTATAGTGCACCCACAGTGTTCCCCTAGTGCACCCACAGTGTTCCCCTAGTGCACCCACAGTGTTGCCCTAGTGCAGCCACAGTGTTCCCCTAGTGCACCCAGTGTTCCCCTAGTGCACCCACAGTGTTCCCCTAGTGCACCCACAGTGTTCCCCTAGTGCACCCACAGTGTTGCCCTAGTGCAGCCACAGTGTTGCCCTAGTGCAGCCACAGTGTTCCCCTAGTGCAGCCACAGTGTTCCCCTACTGCACCCACAGTGTTCCCCTACTGCACCCACAGTGTTGCCCTACTGCACCCACAGTTGCCCTAGTGCACCCACAGTGTTGCCCTAGTGCACCCAGTGTTCCCCTAGTGCACCCACAGTGTTCCCCTAGTGCATCCACGGTGTTGCCCTAGTGCACCCACGGTGTTCCCCTAGTGCACCCAGTGTTGCCCTAGTGCACCCACAGTGTTCCCCTAGTGCACCCACAGTGTTGCCCTAGTGCACCCACAGTTGCCCTAGTGCACCCACAGTGTTGCCCTAGTGCACCCAGTGTTCCCCTAGTGCATCCACGGTGTTGCCCTAGTGCACCCACGGTGTTCCCCTAGTGCACCCACAGTGTTCCCCTAGTGCACCCACAGTGTTGCCCTAGTGCACCCACAGTGTTGCCCTAGTGCACCCACAGTGTGGCCCTAGTGCACCCACAGTGTTGCCCTAGTGCACCCACAGTGTTCCCCTAGTGCACCCAGTGTTGCCCTAGTGCACCCAGTGTTGCCCTAGTGCAGCCAGTGTTGCCCTAGTGCACCCACAGTGTTCCCCTAGTGCACCCACAGTGTTCCCCTAGTGCACCCAGTGTTGCCCTAGTGCACCCAGTGTTGCCCTAGTGCAGTTGCCCTAGTGCACCCACAGTGTTCCTCTAGTGCAGGCATTCCCAAAGTGTGGTGCGCGCACCCCCAGGGGTGCGCAAGCTACGACCAGGGGGTGCGCGAGAGGAAAAATGTAATGGCGGTCTGGTGTAATATTACACAATTACAGTGCTGTTTTTTAAGTGGGATTTTTCCATACAATAAAAAAACATTAACAGTAAACATTTCCTTTGTAATCCCTTTTATTTTAAATAAAAAACTATAATTTCTTAGTTTTTGATAGAAACGTTCTTATTTTCCTCCGCGGCGCTGCGCGCTCTGGGTCGGCTTGGAAGGGTTCGGGGGCGAAGGTGGCCGGCGGCTTCGGCCTCTGGCTTTACAGCGCCCCCCCGCCCCGACCTCGCCGCTTCCCGGGGCCGTGGACGCAGTATCCCGCTGCACCTTCCTCCCCCCTCACGGGGGTTGGGGACGGGGCCCCCTCGCCCCCGGCGTGACTGTCGACCGGGACGGACTGTCCTCAGTGCGTCCCAACCGCGTCGCGTCGTTCCGGGCGGGGATCCGGCTCACGTACAACTGGCGCAAGGGGTCGGCGGCGATGTCGGCTACCCACCCGACCCGTCTTGAAACACGGACCAAGGAGTCTAACGCACGCGCGAGTCAGAGGGTCCTACGAAACCCCGCGGCGCAATGAAAGTGAGGGCCGGCGCGTGCCGGCCGAGGTGGGATCCCGGCCCCTGTTTATCTGTTTCGGAGCCTATTCTCTTAATGTTGCGGATCGTTTGTAACTTCATTGCAATTTCATTCAATGTACTGTCGTTGTATTTTCCATAACCATTGTGTTATAATGCTGCTGCGCGATTGTTGACGGGGGGGGGGGGGGGGGGGGGGGTGCTGCTGCGCGATTGTTGACGGGGGGGGGGGGCTGCTGCTGCGCGATTGTTGACGGGGGTGGGAGGGGGGGCTGGACCGGCCCAGAAAAGACCTGAGGTCCACGGTCATTTAATAGGCCTATTGCTGCAATTTTTCTTTTACGCGGCTGAAAATAACCGTAGGCCTACTTTCTGTCACTGAGCCGTGTCTGTCACTCATCCTCTTAAAAGTGGAAGCTTGTGCGTAGCTTTGTTGCATTATATTGAAACTTTGTTGATGTTGTTATTGTCATGCGTGTTCTGGTTATTTGCGCATGATTAAACATGTCTTTATATGGCGATAAAACAAAGCTTTGTTGCGTTTTTTTTTTTTGCGGTGGGGATTGGGGGTGCGCCAACCCGGTTGGGATGTAGAAGGGGGTGCGCAGGAAAAACAGTTTGGGAACCGCTGCTCTAGTGCACCCACAGTGTTCCCCTAATGCACCCAGTGTTGCCCTAGTGCACCCAGTGTTGCCCTAGTGCACCCACAGTGTTGCCCTAGTGCACCCAGTGTTGCCCTAGTGCATCCACGGTGTTGCCCTAGTGCACCCACAGTGTTGCCCTAGTGCACCCACAGTGTTCCCCTAGTGCACCCACAGTGTTGCCCTATAGTGCACCCACAGTGTTTCCCTAGTGCAGCCACAGTGTTCCCCTAGTGCACCCACAGTGTTCCCCTAGCGCACCCAGTGTTCCCCTAGCGCACCCAGTGTTCCCCTAGCGCACCCAGTGTTCCCCTAGCGCACCCACAGTGTTCCCCTAGCGCACCCACAGTGTTGCCCTATAGTGCACCCACAGTGTTCCCCTAGTGCACCCACAGTGTTGCCCTACAGTGCACCCACAGTGTTGCACTATAGGGCAACACAGTGTTGCCCTATAGCGCACCCACAGTGTTCCCCTAGTGCAGCCACAGTGTTCCCCTACTGCACCCACAGTGTTGCCCTACTGCACCCACAGTGTTGCCCTAGTGCACCCAGTGTTCCCCTAGTGCATCCACAGTGTTCCCCTAGTGCACCCAGTGTTCCCCTAGTGCATCCACAGTGTTGCCCTAGTGCACCCACGGTGTTCCCCTAGTGCACCCACGGTGTTGCCCCTAGTGCACCCACGGTGTTGCCCTAGTGCACCCACGGTGTTCCCCTAGTGCACCCAGTGTTCCCCTAGTGCACCCACACAGTGTTCCCCTAGTGCACCCACAGTGTTCCCCTAGTGCACCCACAGTGTTGCCCTAGTGCACCCAGTGTTGCCCTAGTGCACCCACGGTGTTGCCCTAGTGCACCCACGGTGTTGCCCTAGTGCACCCACGGTGTTGCCCTAGTGCACCCACGGTGTTGCCCTAGTGCACCCACGGTGTTGCCCTAGTGCACCCACAGTGTTGCCCTAGTGCACCCACGGTGTTCCCCTAGTGCACCCAGTGTTCCCCTAGTGCACCCACAGTGTTCCCCTAGTGCACCCAGTGTTGCCCTAGTGCACCCACAGTGTTGCCCTAGTGCACCCACAGTGTTGCCCTAGTGCACCCACAGTGTTGCCCTAGTGCACCCACAGTGTTGCCCTAGTGCAGCCACAGTGTTCCCCTAGTGCACCCACAGTGTTGCCCTAGTGCACCCACAGTGTTGCCCTAGTGCACCCACAGTGTTGCCCTAGTGCACCCACAGTGTTGCCCTAGTGCACCCACAGTGTTGCCCTAGTGCACCCACAGTGTTGCCCTAGTGCACCCACAGTGTTGCCCTAGTGCACCCAGTGTTGCCCTAGTGCACCCACAGTGTTGCCCTAGTGCACCCACAGTGTTGCCCTAGTGCACCCACAGTGTTCCCCTAGTGCACCCACAGTGTTGCCCTAGTGCACCCAGTGTTGCCCTAGTGCACCCACAGTGTTCCCCTAGTGCACCCACAGTGTTCCCCTAGTGCACCCACAGTGTTGCCCTAGTGCACCCACGGTGTTCCCCTAGTGCACCCACAGTGTTGCCCTAGTGCACCCATCACTGCGAGGTAAACAGCACATGGCACACGTCACAAGTGCAATCCTTAACATACACATACATATCAATGTGTCGGTGTTTTGTAATATATATATATATATATATATATATATATAGCAAATATAAAGACACTGGACGTCCATCATGTAGTTGTGATCAAGAAATGTTTAATTTGTCAACATAACGTAATTCTTTTTCATGCACATTCCAACCTCGACAGTTGAGTAAAGAGTCGGTTGTATGTAACCATGACAAACAACTCTTTGAAGCACTGTGCAAATAGTGCCCAACCCAGAGCCCTGCTCCTGTCTTTCCACCCCGTGTGTCGCAGACCGACAGACACGGTCACATCCACCACCTTCAACCAACAACACTCATCAAAGCTGCAGTGGGAATGTTGCTCTTGCTCATATAAAACGGTTAGACAGACAAAAAAATGTTTAACTGCAGTTAAACAACTATATTTTTAAGCAGATTTAAGCATCTTTATGCCCTGGGTGGAACAAATGAACAATCCAGGAGTGTGTTACTTTTTCTAAGGACGGTCCAATGAAAAGATCACAATATAACATTATAAATGTTTCTTAACCTAGCTAAGCAAAGTTTAAAATGTGTGGCTATGTTATCCAAGCTATATAGGTACAATGTTCTCAGCAGATTTATCTGAAATTGCAAAGCGGCTACACATTAGTTACAGTCAGTACTGTATGGCCCATCAAAACGATATCAACACGATATCAACAACATCCAGGTAATCAAAATGGAGCGTTCCTCCAAGCCAAAAAGTATCGGCATGTTGGGTCAAGACTGAGTTAAAGTGTTGTGTTGGCAGTAGACATGGCTGGCCAGCAGTCAGACCTCAGCTGACTGGGTTAGGCTGAGGTTAGTTTCAGGACGTTTTTTGCTTTTTTGTTAGTGTTTGTTTTTGTTTTTTACAAATGGGCCAAGGAGTTACTGTTGGAAAGAAACTGGCACATATTATCCCTTCAATTTCCAAATAAAAAGATTAAACCAAGACGGCTTTCTTACAGTTTAAAACATTTCCAGGGTTAAACATTTTGCATTAAAATAACTCCACCAACAGTTGACTAACATTGTATTTTTATGATAATGCTTTAAAGCCCTTCTAAAAAAAAATGGAATTAAATATTTCACTGCACTATTTACATACCCACCAACGTTTCCAATACACATGACAAATTGGATAAATCTAAAAAATATGTATGTACAATGATCATAAACAGACTCAATATTGTCATGTTAAAGCAGCAGAAATGTTAACTATAGGAACTCCGAATTACTGTGGAACTCTAATTCCTATGAAATACATTTTAGGAAAACCTAGCATTTCAAACAACAGTTGACCTAGAAAACCTTAAAGAAAAGTTGAACGTCTTAATAACGATTAAAAGGAAAAGTGTTAAAGATGTATACATCATTAAGGGAAATATTTCAGGTACATTGCACATAAACATTGTTTCTAAATGAATGACACTAGGGCCAGGAGTTAGCTAAGAGTATTGCTGAAGAATACTGATTAGCCTATTAAAGTGAAATTATGTTCTTTACATTATTGCTTATATTACTTCAAACCTATGTGTTGTTGGGTTCCTCGGGGCGTAAGACAAAGTAAAGATTTACTCCATGACGTGTTAAGTTCGCTACGAATATCTATGTGTCAGTGGTGGAGGAGGGGTTCGATTAAACATTTGCTTTGGCTTTATGAAATATTGGATGAATGTGTCGGTACGGTAGTACAAAAACAGATGACAGATTGGGTTAGTGTTCTGACACAATCAGACCAAAGTGACGTGTGTTTTACAACATCTCCACGGCTAAAGACCAGGTCACGTGTTACCACAATAAATGCACACGCACACGCTTCCAGACTGTAATGAGGTGTAGGGCTCGCCTCTAGACAGAATCACCCTCAGGACAAAACAATTTAGGAGGTCTAGTGCCTACCCCCCACCCCTCCCTCACACCCCCACCCCCCCTGTACCAATGAGCTGGGCGATGTCGTCGTCGGTGGGGTGCGCGTCCTCCCCCGTCCCCTCGCTCTCCGAGTCCGTGCTTTCCTGGGGGGAGTAGTAGCCCTGGTAGCCCAGCAGCGGTGAGTCGCAGCGGGGGGACGGAGGCAGGCACTGGGCGGTGGTCACGGAGATGGTGGCGGAGTAGGAGCCCGCCAGGCTGCCGGACGGGGAGCCGGGGTTGGAGGGCCGCAGCAGCGGCGTGCGCTCCGAGTCGCCGCCTTCGCCACCGTCCTCCGCGTCTCGGCGCCGCGCCACCACCACCGTGTCCTCCTCCTCCTCCTCGTCATCGGACTCGGAGTGGTCCGGGTTGGGCCGGGTCACGCGCTGCTTGCACACGGGGCATGTCTTCTTGGTCTGCGTCAGCCATGGATCCACGCACCTGGAGTGGTAAGCTGGAGAACGGGGAAGATAAAGAATACACATGAATGGGAAATGAAAGGAAAACCTCTGCATGCAAATACATGTGATTATGCATCCAGTGTTGTACGAGCAAAAACAAATAAATTATGGCATTCATTTAATTTAACAAAACTTTTCAATGTTCCCTAAAATGACTTCACATAAGAAGTCATTAATACAAAAAAATATATATTAAACTAAAAATAGACAAGATGATAAAATAATCATCAAACTAACTGTACTTGTACAAATGACAAACTTATTAGAATGACAATGAAACGCAGTGAATAATGCAATTACCATGAGAACATGGTAATACTCTCAGCTTATCGCCTTCTTCATAGTCATCCAGACAGATTGCACAAACGTCGTAATCGTCACCTTTAAAAAAATAGGTTGGAGAAGATGAGAGCTCAAATACATTCGTAATTAGTTCACTCTTCATGGACCATGAACCAAGCCATGTCACACCAAGTTCAAACTAAATCCAAGCATAGGGAACAATCTGATCAGCAACGTACCTCTGGTTCATCAACATTCCTGAGATAGACCTCAAGCAGACTTCTGACATGCTAAAAGCTTGCCTTTATGTGACTACGGTATACAAGTGTGTGCTATGAACAGCTCAAGGACTACTCCCAAAGTATGTTCTGGGTACACCACATGTACATGACATTACAGGAGAATTCTCCAAACTACAAGATATCCTTCACAGAATAAACAATAGCAGTATAAACATATGAAGGACTTGGAGGTTGTGGACTAGAAAACAAGGGTTACCTTTTCTAAACTTGTGGATTGGAATGCGCTTCAGTTGATCCTTGGACAGGCGATTTTTCCTCATCCGTTTTCTGTACTGCACACAGCGTACAACCTGATCAAATGAGTACAAAACATTTATTAAAACAGTAAAATTGACATTTATGATCATAGCAATAACATCATCGAAAAATGTATGTGTATATATATATATATATATATATATATATATATATATATATATATATGGTCGTGAGGTGTTACAATACAAAACAACTGGGGAAGCAGTTGGAAAATCATCGCCATGGCAACACACCATGACCACATACCATGATGACGCCCATAACCAGCATGATGAGGCCCACCACTCCGGTGAAGGGAATGAGATAGTACACCAGCGGGAAGGCAAACTCCGGCTTGAGTATCACATAAGCCCTGGGAACACAAGCGGTAGTACAAAATGGAGGACCGCAACATTTGCATCCACAAAATATGTAAACTGTATTTTCTTAAATCCAGCCAAGCTTTGACTAATGGGTTGTCATAATAAAATAATCTTAAACCACATGATTGTTTTTAGATACCTTTAATTATTGCTTTAATAATCTACTACTCAGCTTTTTTGTAATCTATTTTAGTCAAACATGATACTAAAATTAAATAAAACCACAATGAGTGCAACACTTTCAAAAAGCACCAATGGGCCTCATCACTTACCCTTCTTCTGGAAGGATGAAGTTGCGGAGAATTTGGGAGGCGTAGTAGCTGGTGAACACCGAGGGGATTTCGATCTGCTCCGCAATCGTTTCTACAGACAGACCAGAGCATTAGTATCATTAGCACAAGTATCAAGACTAGTATCAACACACACAACTTGAAGGGAAGAAATCTTTATGTATATGTATATTCCTTTTTTGTGTATACGTGTATTTTTTTCCAATTAGGTCCAATGAAAGAAGTGCATCCTAGAGGAGGCCTCACCGTTGCTGTAGTTCATATTGAGCAGGTTTTCTGAGTACATGTTGTGAATGATGGCAGCACTATATCCAGCCTGCTGGGCGTGCAGAACCTAGAAACAAAACAGTGTCATTATTTTTGGCCTTATTCACCAGATAGTAGCCATCTTGGTTCTATACAAATAAAATACAAAATAATAATACATTTTTGGCACAATAATAAATAAATAAATAAATCATTGACATTGAAGCAATGACTGACCTTTATGTCAAAGTTACATTCAAAACGTTTGATCAGAACAATGAACTTCGTCAGGTTGGCATCGCCTATGGGAGGCAATGGAGGGGGCGGGTCTATTGCTGAACAGGCATTCATTGGATGGGATGCCACCAACACACCCTGATGGACAGAATCAAATATATAAGCATTATGAGGGAATCAGAACCATTGTTTTGCTTTGAACGTGTTTCTCTTCTTGCTTCTTACCATAAGTCCCTCTTTAGGGAGTGTGGAGCCAAACAACGCAGGCAGGTCCTCGAACAACATGGCGGTCATGTTGATATAATGCTATAATAAACCAGAGAAGGAATAAGGAGATATTTGTGTGGATTAGAATAAGAGGTGTACTTTTATAATCCCAAACGGGGGTGTCACGACACAAGTACAGGACAGTAATAACAATTAAAAAAAGATGAACATTTAAAATAAAAACATGCAAAAAAAAAATAAAATAAAATAAAATAAAATAAAATATATATATATATATACCCAATATGAGCAGTAGAAATGTCAAATACAGAAGGTACATTTTGGTAAATGGTACATGATTGTCATTATCATTCATACACTATTATGCATGTGAGTAAAATGACTTACTGCGTAGATGTAGCCATGTGTAGGTGAGGGGGTCAATGTGCAGCACAAGGCCAGGAAAAGGCCCAGCCGAGCGCCAACGTACCGCACGCCTAGATGTACCATTCTGGCTCCCCAGTGGTGCTACTCAAACTGTGGGAAATCCTGGAAAGCGATATAGACATTGGGACTAAGTGGAGGAAGGTTTTACAGATTACAATAACCATCAGGGTATTTCTAATATGCAGGGTGCAACATTTTGAATGTTCAAATTTTACCAGCCACTTAATAGATTACCAAAGTTTTTGGGGGCTGGTGAGTGAAGCAAATCTACCAGCCACGCATGTTTTCCCAGCATTTGTCTGGTGCTAATTTCGTGCCCTGCTAATACGTCTACAGTATTGATCAATAGAGGTTAGTTTCATTTTAAAAACTAACATCCATGTGCCTAAAGACGCACAGCTGTCCGTATTCCAATAGCTGCTGTTGTTTTATAATACATGTCCACTAACTGACTACCTGGTATTTTGACCTCAATAATTCGAGGCTGATACCATTACAAAATACTATTACACTGTAACCCCCCCCCCCCCCCCCAGCCTCACCCAGACGTTGCTTGCGTCTATTTAACGAAATGTGATTATTGTATTTATGATGAGTCGATGCTCATTGCCATAGAGTGGCTGAAGTCTCTGGGTGTTACTATGGGGACCCAGCATCTCTATGGGGACCCAGCAGCTCTATGGGGACCCAGCATCTCTATGGGGACCCAGCATCTCTATGGGGACCCAGCATCTCCTCATGCTTTTGGATCGCATCCGTGTATTCAGGAAGCCTATGTAGGAAATGGAAACGGTGAGCGGGGATCCCAGGCTTAATATTTCCACATTACATTTCACAACTTTCTCCATAAATTCATACCAAATTTCGATGTGTGTATTTCGGTGGTGTAACGAATGAACAGGGTGTACTTTACTGCGTCTGCTGTGTCATTGGGTGTACTTTACTGCGTCTGCTGTGTCATTGGTTTAACTTCTTCTTTCACTTCTTCACATTTTTACATAAACAGGAATCTCCATTATGGTTATGTCATTATCTCCCCCCCAAAAAACTTCCCCAGGCCTGGAAAACACATTCTCAAATTCCTTAAGTTGTCCAGGATTTTCCACTAACATCCGAGTCTGAATATCGATTATTGATAGCCAAAAATAACATTAAAACAACATTAAAGCCAGTTATGGACGACCCTACAGTACATACCGTACCTTGGTGTCCTGGTCCCGGTGAGGTCAGTACCGTCCAGTCCAGTTTACATGTCACCCTGAGGACAAACCACCGTCAAAACACACCCGTTAATCACACTCATCAACATACATGTTCATACCTTACACAACCATATGGTGAAGTTTGACTTTTGGTGACCGCATGCTACCAGGAGATATGGATTATCGTTAGCTAAGGTGCTTTAGTTAGTGTGTGCGGCGCGAGCTAACGACCGGAAAACAACCGCTTCCGACACCGAACCGAACCCACTTCATCACACCGGGTCTGAAATACGTACACTTGTTCACGTACACTTGTTGGGTTTAAAAAAAAGACGACCTTTCTGCGTCGCTGAGACGCCTCGAATTTGCTCGGCGTTTAACTTTGTTGTTGTCCTAGTTGTCGTTGTTGTTGTTGTTTTCTTCTTCTGGCGCTTCCTTGTTTAACTGGCGGCGTCTAGGCGTCGCGGCCGCGTGACTGCGACCCCGCGGCGCCCCCTGCCGGCGCGGAGAGGAACAACAGGCGGTTTAATGTTAAACGATCCCTTTGGTCGCCGATGAAAAGTGTTATGGTCCTGGAAATAAATTGAACCAAAAAAAAAAAATCTGAATTTTTTAATTTTCGATTCGACTGGTGATTTCTTGTCATTTGTTAATTTCAAATCGTTTTTATTTATCGGTATATGTGGGCGAATGTTTGTGTAATGTCACAAGATAACCGAGAGGGGTCGCTGTAGGAGCAAATTATATAATAGGCATCATTTTATAGAGTATGAATCATAGGCCCATCCCTACTATAACTATATATAACCCGGAATAACTATATCACTTTACTATATATGGTAGGAGCAAGCCAATTATTGTATTGTGCGCACGGTTATATCCTTATTCTTATGTCAGTGGTTATATCCTGCTCATTTACAATGTTTTTGTGATCCTTTATTGTGTTCGCACTATGATAATAAAGTTAACCAATGAACAAAACAACCAGACAAAAGCAATAAGTGGCCACATTGAGTCAAATGGGGGTTAATTAACGGTGTCCCCCATCGCCTTCAGGCCTGATTTACAGAGCCGTGGCCTACTTGGACGCAGTTGACTAGGCCTACCTCTTACCTTTAATAACCCTTCAATGAACATGGAGACTTGTTATGCCTGGACTATTAAACAATCGTTTAATTAAATGGCTCTCTTCGGTTTTTTAATCTTACATAAAGCCCTTTTTCCTGCATATGAATATGCATATGAAACCAGTAAACCCACTCCACCACATCCAACATGGAGAGGGTCTGCTGTGGATGAGACCATCCTGATAGTCACGTTGGCCAAATGTGAACTTGCGAGATCAGGGGTCTTCTCACGAGACTACTGATGTTTGGCCTTAGGTAAAAACAAGCTTTTGATACCAATAATTTGGGACACTTTTATTCTCATGAATATTACAAGTGCTGTGTCAACATCAAGAAAGAGCAGATTCAAGCAGATCAAGCAGATTTAATACTTGCAGTGTGCAAAAATTACAAGATGCCAACACTTGAGCAGTGCTAAATGTGATGTAACACAACAGTCCAGTGTTTCTCTGAGGCGTACGAGTGCGAGTATCCAGGCGGGGAGGCGGGGGCCCGCACGGCCCTCCGATCCAAGATGGCATCCCTGAACAGCCCTCATGACAGTCCTCTCAATGTGCTCAGCTCTCAAAAGAAATGAGACACACAGCACCTGACGAAGAAACAACGTTAAGAAAAAGAAAACGCCAAACAAGCAATTGCTAGTTTACTTACCGAGAAGTATCCATTGTGAAATATTGAAATGATAAAAGTTGAAAAGTCGAATACTTACAAGAAATCCTTCCCACAGCCCAGAGGCCCGAAGAACATTTCAGACGGTAGACAAACTTTTCTGCAAACCCCACTCAGATTGGGGCAGGACCAGGGAAAGGCGGCCGCCTCATTCTCAACAACTGCAGGAATATGCAGGAGGATGGATGGTTATGTGTCTGTCTGTCTGTCTGTCTGTCTGTCTGTCTGTCTGCCTGTCTGTCTGCCTCTTTCCTTCTCTCGTCATTCTGTCCTTTGTTCCTCCAAAGGGTGCGTTACATGGCCAACGTGCCAAACATTCATCTTGTCCAAGGCTTGGGTTTTAGTACTTCTTGAGTGAACTGAACCCTTTCCAAACCACAGATATTCATGTCAGCAGAAGACCCAAGGCCTTAGTATAGCCAAGTGCTGCTACGTTGAACTAAACACAACGGTTTCCTTGGTAACCATGATAACCTTTTTCAGTTTCACCACTCCCTTTAAATAAACATAGTCCTTCACCGACAAGAAAACATCACAACGGGACTCAGAAGAAGATAATCAGGACAACACAACTCAAGAATATATGATCAGGATCGAGACTCACAACTGTGACTTACAATTTAGCGCCAAGACGGCCAAGAGAAGCAAAACCCAGACCCGGCGACAAGACATCCTTCCACTGCGCTGTTACCTCAATGCTGTAGTTTTGAAAAATGAAGTCTGCTTGCGGGTTCAGCTTTATCGGTGTCTCTGGGAGGCAGTGAAGGTGAAACCACACAAGAGCCACCATTCAGTTTCTATTATAGAATTACACCAAGCCTTGAAAGAACGTGCTGTTCTTAATCACATTTGGGATAATTAGAAATCCAAAGACCTTGTGACCTGCGGTCGTCATGGGACAGAAGGACGGTTCTTCTCAAAGAGACAGAAAAACAGATTTTTTCCCCCCTAATTTAAAACCCATGTTCCCCGTAAGGTATGTCAACGTGAGCAAGAGTACCGCTGTCTTGTCAAAAGAAATCATTCCTCTGGTGGTGCTCATTCACTCACTCACTCATTCACTCACTCACTCACTCACTCACTCAATTCTGATGAGGTATATGAATAATTGTTATAACAGAGGCTGGCCTGGCTTCAAAGCCATTGTCCAACCAAGTCAAGTCACTTTTTCAGAGTTTTTTTTTGGTTATACCGTCCACGTTTTTAAGTTGTGGCACAGAGCAGCATATTGTTATTATGTTATATTATGTTATTATATAATAACATAACAGGTGAATATTGTTAATAATATTTAATATAATATGTTTATTTTCAGTTTCTGATATCATATTTAAACATGATGAAACCTCCAGGGTCTGGAAGTCTATGAGGAACATAACAGGTCATTAAGTCCATTTTGTGTTTCCAATCCCTGAGGCCATTAAATACTACAGAGAGGCCATAAGTTACGGCCTTGAAGGCCACCAGATAGAGAACAGGGAGAGGAGGTGAGAGGTGAACAGTAATCTCTGTCTCACGGGACGCTGCTGATGTAACATGATGGAGAATCTGTCCAGAAAGCAGCAACAAACAACAACAATAACCTAGAATGGAATAATACATGGATGGTCAAATATAGAAGTCAATAAGCATTTTGTATGTGTAACAACTTCATGAAATTCCTTTAATGTTTTTTTTTTTATCATTCACAACAGCCACAACATATCTTTATAATTTTCTTTTGCACACACCAGCCACTCAAACACGTGTGCACATGTGCACATTAAAACATGCAAACACACAGACAGCCCCCCTCCCACACACACACACACACACACACACAAACACACACACTAGCACACAAACCATTAATAGCTTCCAAGTTGTGTTTGACGTACGTCTGAAAACAAGGCCAAATACGAGTCACATAATTAGATTTCTAATAATAGCACCGAGATCGCATTACAATTACATGAGATTCTCATGCAACACAGGAAGAGAT